>JACXGJ010015289.1:0-13761 GCA_016801105.1 Esox niger | reverse complement strand
GTCTGACAGTTTATCAGGTACACCCATAATACTGGGTCTGACAGTTTATCAGGTACACCGATAATACTGGGTCTGACAGTTTATCAGGTACACCGATAATACTGGGTCTGACAGTTTATCAGGTACACCGATAATACTGGGTCTGACAGTTTATCAGGTACACCGATAATACTGGGTCTGACAGTTTATCAGGTAGCCCCATCTCGTACCTGGTTGGACACCTCCAGAACTGCTTGAATTCTTCAGGACGAGGATTCTACAAAGTGTCTTGTCTTTTTCCTTCGACTTCTCTCAACAAACTTTATGTGCACAAAGGACTATTGCTGACTGGATGTTTTTTTGTTTGCAGTACTTTTGTCTGAAAACCCAAGACACCGTGGTGTGAGAAAATCCAAAGTGGATGGCTGGTTATAAGATCCTAGAACTGACTGGACCGGTACCACAAACCAGACCACCATCAAACACTGAACTAACTAGTTTAACTATTCAAACAACCTTGATGCCTGTCTGACTGCTTTATATAGCAAGCCACAGGTTCAAGGACTATAGCAGCGAAGACATTACGTAAATGGCCACTGAGTGTATACCAGCTTCAATACACCCTATCAGATGATGGGATGATGGCCAAGACATGTTTAAGCTGTTCAATATCATTGTTGGACAGAGAGTGGTGAGATAAGCCAGTAAACAAGAAGTCGTGTGAGAAAGTAAGTTCTGACCTTCTCGTGCCTGGACCAGCTCGGCGCTCGGGTCTTTCTGCCTGTGGTGTTGCTGAGCAGACATGGGGACGAGAGGGATCTCTGGAAGCTTCTCTCTCCATTCAGGACCATCCTGCTCTATAAGCTGCTTGGTGATCCTGTATGGAGGAAAGCACACTTCACACCAGCTATAACAAAAGCAAGTGATTGGCTCGGTTATAACAGCAACAAAGATTGGCTGCTCAGTGGCACTGTTGTAAACCTCATTTCTCCTAGTTAGTTGGATTATTGAGTGTTCTGTATCAGTGCTATAGCGGGCAGTTAAGGAGCTCCTCAGAAACCCTCCCCAGGGGAAATGATTGGCTGTTGGTCATGTTACCGGTGGACACTGTCGTGGGCGGACTGAACGCCGATGTCGATCTGCAGAACGGTCTTGTAATCCACGTAGGCCTGCCGGTAGCGCTCCATGCTCTCATAGGCCATGGCCCTTCGGAGGAGGGGCTTCAGGGAGAAAGGCTGCAGCTCCAAGGCTCTGTTAATAGGATCACGCCGACAGGGAGCTTTAACACACAGGCTTTATGTTTGGGCACACTGAGATCCAGGTGGTGGGACCAGACTAATGCCCAGTCCTCTCTACACCACCTGGATCTCAGTGTGCCCAAACATAAAGCCTGTGTGTTTGGGCACACTGAGATCCAGGTGGTGGGACCAGACTAATGCCCAGTCCTCTCTACACCACAGACTGCAGCTGATGCAGGCATTTAGAGACATGCAGTGGTCTGCATGTGGGCCTTACAACACGGATCCCATGACGAGAATCAGTTGACTCACAATTCTACCATTCAGTTGACTCACAATTCTACCATTCCCTTTTAAATGCACTGGCTCAGGACTGGGAAAGAATGGGTCAACTGGACCCATACATAGTGATGGGAGGGACCAGGCCTTCTGACCTGGAACAGTCCTGGATACACTCTGTACTGCTGCCATCCTTCAGGTGGCACGCGGCTCGGTTTGAGTACAGGATGCACAGGTCCTCCGGACTCCCAGTACCTGGAGCAACAAGCAGAGCTTGATTTCAGTCAGAATGGGTTTTATATGCAAACAGAGCAGTCAAACAATTGCAGAAAGCGTTTTGTCCATGTCGCTCAGATCAGTCTGCAGACTGAGCACCCAGAAGGGATGCGTTGTACACAGTACATTCTGCTTTGTCATTCCATTTACAAGGAAAAGGCTTCCACTGCTCTTTCTCCAAGTAGCTCAATCTGCAGAGTCAGTGATGAATCAGTACTGATGGATTCCTGTCAGTCTGGATAATGTTGCTGCCTGTGATTTAGCCTGCTGCTAGTGATCCCACCTGACAGCAGCTATCATGTTGCTTCCAGCCATGAGTTTAGATGAAAAAGATGTGGATGTTTCGGAAATTGAGATCAATCTTATTAGCAGGAGTGTTAAGCTTTATTCCTATGCAGCATTAACAAGACTCCATCAGCTACAGGGAACACTCCCAGGGCTGCTAGACAACAGTGTTGTTACCATGGGATTGGCCAACCATGGCAACCATGACTGTTATTAAGCCCAGTGACAACAGAGGCCTGTGAGCCAGAATATTGAACCTGTTGTCACACACCACAGCTAGGAGGGACATGATATTCCTATTTCCATCTTGGGCTACAACATTTTTATTATTCTGCATTACTAAACTGTTAGCCTCTGTCCTTATGGAAAAAACAAGTAGTCTCTTTTTTAAAGTAGCCCTATAGCATTAATGCAGTATTACCTCTATATCCCCATTGTAGAAAACCCCTATATCTATTTAGTAAAGTAGCCCTATATCACTACTGCAGTAGTATTTCTATAGCCCTGTTGTAGAGTAGGTCTATATCACTGTTGTAGAGTAGTCCTATGTCCCTGTTGTAGAGTAGTCCTATACCACTGTTGTTAGAGAATTGAAAGATTCTATTGACCTATAAGGAAAATGGCACTTTCCTAGATTGCAGTAATCTCATGAAACATTAAGTTGACAGGCTGCTGCCAGTTGTGATCAGACATGAAAGGCATTAAAGTGGTCTGAGCTAATGAACTCTTAAGAGACTAAGCCCCATTCGGAGATGTCCAGCTCCTCTGTAAGAAGCACAACCAAAGGGCTAGTAGTTCTACTCCACCTGCGTCACAGCAGCCGTCAATGGCCGCAGAGTACTTCTCCACAGCATCTGCAAACTGTCCGTTTTTGAAGAGGTGGTTTCCCTCGTTCTTGAGACGGCCCAGGTGTGGCGGCAAGGCTCCAGCGGGTGCATCCAGGTAGCTACTGTCAGGTGGGATTTCCCGGCTCCTGCCCCCCTGAGTGGTTCCATTGACCACTGACTCCTTTGATGGGGGCCCCTTCCCTGCCCGGGGCTTTTCTGTACTGCCGGCCCTGCTTCGCCTCCTGAATCCTGGGGTAGACTGGTCTGTTTTAGTCCCTTCGGCTCCAGTGGGCTTATCCTGCGCATTGCCCATGATTATCTGTGCTCGCTGCCACAGCTCTCCCTCTCTAAGCAGCAGCCTGGCCTAAGCTGGTTGGAAGATTGTCTCAGGACACACCCCTACTGGTGGAGTCAGCCGTGACATCACAGAAAGGGGCAGGGTTGTTGCATTGCAGTGCTGCAGAGCTGCGAAAGGAGTTCCATGAGTAATGAGGCTGAACTGGCTCCCTGCAGGAAAAAGGCAGTTCTGTTGTTAGGACCTACCTCTGGGGACATCTGGCCAGGAAACCAGTTACACCCGAAAACGTGATTTGGGACACAGGAGTAATCTGGCAGCCTGAAGCTAGAGGGAAATGGAGGGAATACTGAACACAGCGCTGCTAAAAGTCACTGTATTGAACTACTGTTCATATCCAGCCTGTATTCATATTAATGATAGAAAGCCCAGACCTCTCTGTATTGGGTCTTCACTGTGTAGGGAAATCATTTCTATACTAATAGATTTGACAGTTATCTTCCTACACAAAGGTTACTCCTACTACGCAGAGAAACAATGGACTACTGCACTGTTCAGTCCCTGCTAGAAACATACCGCCATTGTACATTGTCCACATTCAGTGGTCCTGTTGTGATTTCGTGACGAGTAGAAATTAGTGCTACTTAAGGAACTATCAGTAGTAAAAGACACAATTTTGACTATGAAGATTAAAGTGGAATCAGAAAACTCTATCATCAATTAAAAAAACATCTCTTTCATCAATGCCATGCACCCATCAAAAGACCCCCCATTTTGGTACTCCTTCCTAAACCAGTGAAAAGTGCAATTTATTTGAAAGAATATACAGAGGTTTTTTGGGGATTGCAACCAAATTTATTTACACTGCGAAACACAAAAAATAACTTGAAATAAAAAAATGAGCCTAGTTGTTGTCTTTGTCCAGATCAGCGTGCGTCAAACACAACCACTGGAAACAGCTGGTCAAGGAATATCAACAGAAAAAGGACAACATCACAACAAATAGGCAAAGCAGCATTTTGCATGTCTCCATTGATTGTGCTAACAGATGCCCAGGCCTCCACAAGAAGTTGTTAGATGAGGTAAAGCAGCCATATTCAATAACGAAACTGCCCCCAAACCTGAATGGTCCTGTGTAATTACACTGCTCTCTCTAGCTAATCTGCCAGCAGGATTTGAGCTCTGGTCTCGCAATTATGCTGCTAGCCAATATTTTCCATTGTGGTCATTTAGCCTCTTATCCAATAAGTCCAGGAGCAATTAGGTAAACATACTTAATAATGGACAGATCAATAGTTTAAATGTTTAACATTTTTGGTTCAGAGATTCAATCTAGCACCCCTTTAGGTCGGGACAGGATACTAGTGCATTTCAAGGCATTTTTATTTTACTCATTACTCAATTATACAGAAGTGTGAAAGAGCATTCTCTTATCTATGTTTTGAGCAACTGACAATGTCATTTTTAAAAGGATACATCTCTTTGTTCTCTTCTTGTACATGATTCTGTATCCACACTCTCTGCATCTGATTGGATCACGAGCCTTAATTTCATTTTCAGTGTGGCATTCTGTTTGGAGAAAAACAACATTACAGCAGCAATCACCTACGTGCGGTACTGTAGGAGCTACAGTAATACAGCAGTAATACAGAGACAAATATTATTTTGATATGGCTGAACAAAACAAACGGGAGGCAACTACATTCACATATTATGAGAAGTTACTGTAAATGTGATTTTGAAAGTAATTCGTTGATATCACTACCTCTCAAACACATTGTGTCATTATGAGTATTAGTTTCATAAGACATTCTGTTATGTTTAGTAGTGTTTCAGAGTAGACATTATTTGTCATGTAGAACATGATGAAGTCAAAGTAGACATTACCACCACATATGTAGATCATTGGTTGTTGCTTGGGAGGTTGCACGTCTTTTTGAGCGTCCATGCCTGAATCTGGAGAGGAGATAACGTTGTGTTTAAGTAAGTTTGTGCCCAGGTTTTGAACAGTGGCTAACATATCACACGATTACTATATCAGAGAAAATATCGCACCGTAATACAGTATGATATGATAACTAGGTAGCTAACCGCTAGATACATTTCGATAACCTTTTTCGACTAGCTAGCATTAGCGGTCTAGCTTCAGTAGCTACCTAGCTAGCCAACAACAGCACAGTGAAAAGTATCCACATATCAGTTTTACCTAACGTCTAAAGCAGAACTCGGTACTATTATAGTATGAATCGCATGTAGGATCAATTCATAAAAAAGGAATTGTAATTTAAATAACACACCGGTTTAAAAAAATGCTAGAGATGTTTATTTTTCTCTCATACCAGCATGCGCAGTGGTACTGGACGTCGTAATAACGTGACTTTTGATAGGTTACCTAATCCTCGAATGTAATTGGTTCGTTAAACTTTTCTATTTCTTCACCATTTACTATTCACATTAATTATTTTAATTATTATTAGTTGTAATTTACCGATACAAAGCAGCCCATTAAGTGTTTTATTATCTCTGGTAAAATCCAAGTCGTCTGCTTCACAAGCATTTGCTGGCGTCTCCTGATTCTGCGGTACGGCGGTAGCTCCAGGACAGCAGGTGGCGCTTTTCTACGCCGATGTTGGTAATCCTCTTCTCGTTTTTACACTATC
The DNA here is from genome assembly GCA_016801105.1 of Esox niger. Lineage (NCBI taxonomy): Eukaryota > Metazoa > Chordata > Actinopteri > Esociformes > Esocidae > Esox > Esox niger. The sequence goes on along the minus strand of JACXGJ010015289.1, from coordinate 7,922 downwards.
GAACAAGATTCAGCTGGCCCGGTAATAGTGTGAAAACAACTGAAATAGAGAATGAAAATATCTCGGATATTACTTTGAATTTGTTATTTTCCGGCGTTTTTAAAGTCCCTGCGGATTATCTGAAGTTGAAAATCATGGAGCCATCGACAGCGCCCAAAAGGTGAGCATGTTTGTATAGCTTGAAAAAGTAGAGTTACTACGCAAATGTAGCTTTCTAGCCGAATTAGCATTGCCATTTCAATTACTAAGCAGCTAACAAAATAGCCTCGTTAGTAAATTTACTAACACTATGAGATTATTTCCGATTAACTAGTCTTAGTTTTACAACAAATTTCGCAAACTAGCTGGTCATTATTGTTTTTTGTCTTAATGCTAGTTCTTCTTTTGAAATGCGGTTGTATTAACAGAAAATGTCTAACTAGTGGTAGCTGAGCTATATAGTTCTGAATGAGAGAATTACTCAATTGTAAAAAAAAAAACAAAAAACGTTCAGTAAAGTATGTGCTGTGTTTTTAATGCGTCCTTTTCACCGCTAACAAACGTTTGTTAGCGAGACTACGTTTCATATTTTATTAGCATAAATTGCATTGTCATTTGTTTAACTGTATACGCAATCCCAATAATGTTGTATATTTTCTGTCTCCACAGCAAGCTGAAGAAACTGAGTGAAGACAGTCTCACAAAACAACCAGAGGAGGTTTTTGATGTTTTGGAAAAACTTGGTGAAGGGTGAGGATATTAGTTACATTATAACACTGAAATATGTTCATTTATGAACGGGTTTAGTTCATGCGACAGTATTGTTTGTTCTATTTTTCAGGTCCTATGGCAGTGTATTCAAAGCCATCCACAAGGAGTCAGGACAGGTGGTAGCTATTAAACAGGTTCCTGTTGAGTCAGACCTGCAGGAAATCATCAAGGAGATCTCTATCATGCAGCAATGTGACAGGTACTGAATACTTATATTATTAGTAATAGTGCTGTCAAATTATTAAAATAATTAATCGAGATTAATCGCATAATCTTCTGTAGTGAATCGTGATTAATTGCTATTTTAAAATGTGTTCACATTTTGCCCTTGATACACACTTTTCTGTATAAAAAGCAGTGCATTCGGGTAAAGACATAGTTTGATTTATTGCAAACAATGGACAGTGCTTGACTTGGAATTAATGCAAGTTGTCAATGCCCTTAATTTAGTTTAATATACATACAATGTCAGTCCATAACTTACCACAAACTGGCTGCATCTAAATGTAGCCCATGTAAATCTAAACAGAATCTTGCCATCTCATATTGTTTTCTTGATTAAAGCACCAAGGACAATACCTGCTACATTAAGCTACTGTATAAAACACATACCAGCCCCTCTTATCTGGACAGCTACATGGTATGCAGGCATTTAACTCATTGAATCACACCTAAGCTGGTCAAGGTATTGTCCTTTGATGTTTTAGCTGGAATGTGGTGTGAATGGGGTTCAAGTGAATGCCTGTAAACATTAGCTTTCCTGAAAGATGTTAGTCATTTTCCTAAATTCAACCGAATGCATGAGGTTGGCTTTTTGAATAGGCAATGGCATACAGTTGGTGGCTAGATATGTTATAGACAAACAATAAATCAGGGTAAATCTGTAATTCATGCTGAGCACAGTTTGCGAATTTCACTGAGAATATGCAAAAACATTAAATAATAACTTACCATGCTACAAGCAAAGTGTTAGCAGGTGGATTCATGCAACAGAGCTAGCGGAGCCATGGCTAGCATCCTCTTTTGTAGTGACTGGTGTGGGACGTGAGGAGAGAGATTCCCATTTCCTCATATCCATTGCACAAACGCATGTGCAGCCTACAAACATGTTTTTAGGTTGTTGTTAAACTAGTGCCGAGTAAACACGATTCACGACAAACTCTCCAATTCTATACTGAAAAAAATGCCAGTGAAGCGCTCAGGTCAAGTCAACCGCCAGTAAAGTTCCTGTTAATCAATGTGTTGATAGTAGTGCGATCCTGTCAGCTCCCGCTAAAGTCCAGCTCTTACTGGATGGCGCCGAGGCTTAAAAAAAAACAATGTGTTATCGGCGAATAAAGTAGTTTAAATTAATTGCACGCGGTAACTTTGACAGCCCTAATTATTATTATTATTATTATTATAATATTACCAATCGTAGTAGTGTAAACTGTACTGAACGTCAATCATACACGTCCTCACACAGAACCTAGGATTTATCTTCACATTTGATATTCATAATTATTCAGTTCGATTTTTACATGGTCTTACTTACCGTAGTTGAATATTGTCCCTGTAATTCCTCAAATGTAAAAGACATTAACGTCTGTTTTCTGATCTCCCTTGGGATTGTTCATGTTCATGTCTAGTCCCTATGTGGTTAAGTACTATGGCAGCTACTTCAAGAACACTGACCTCTGGATAGTGATGGAGTACTGTGGGGCTGGGTCCGTTTCTGACATCATCAGACTGCGCAACAAAACGGTCAGTACCGGGGGTGTCTACACCATTTTGGTAAGGCACAGGTCCAGTTTGGGTAGAGCATGTTTAATTTTAATCAGTTGGTGAGTATACAGTATTAATGTACAACATAGTCATTGAAGTGCAGGGAAATGCTGATTGTTATGATTTGCCTCTTCAAACCACTCAATTTACAGTTCATTCTCATTATTTTTCATTATTCTTAAATGTCATGTCAACAGCTGCATAACAGTGCAGAAGCAATACCAACAATTGAACCCTATATAGCTCTGGAAAAAATAGAACCTGTTTCTGGTTTTACTATTCATAGGCATGTGTTTGACTAAATTTTACATTTTTGTTACTCTATAAACTGCTGACAACATTACTTCTATATTCTAAATAAAAATACATTCAAGTATTTTTGTAGAAATATACAAAATAACCCAAAACAGAAGCCTCGTTTTCAGACCTCAAATAATGCAAAGAAAACCAATTCATATTAATTTTTCAACAACAATACTAATGTTTCTACTTAGGAAGAAATACATATTTGGTGGAATAACACTTATTTTTAATCACAGCTTTCATGCATCTTGGCATGCTCTCCACCAGTCTGTCACATTGCTGTTGTGTGACTTTATGCCACTCCTGGCACAAAAATTCAAGTAGCTCGGCTTTGTTTGATGGCTTGTGACCTTCCATTTTCCTCTTGATCAAATTCCAGAGGTTTTCAGTGGGGTTCAGGTCTGGAGATTGGGCTGGACATGACAGGGTCTTGATCTGGTGGTCCTCCATCCACACCTTGATTGACCTGGCTGTGTGGCATGGAGCATTGTCCTGCTGGAAAAAACAATTCTCAGAGTTGGGGGACATTGTCAGAGCAGAAGGAAGCAGGTGTTCTTCCAGGACAACCTTGTACTTGGCTTGATTCATGGGACCTTCACAAAGACAAATCTGCCTGATTCCAGCCTTGCTGAAGCATCTTCAGATCATCATCAATCCTCCACCATATTTCACAGTGGGTGTGAGACACTGTGGCTTGTAGGTCTTTCCAGGTCTCCATCTACCCATTAGACGACCAGGTGTCGGGCAAAGCTGAAAATGTGACTTGTCAGAGAAGATGATCTTACTCCATTCCTCCACGGTCCAATCCTTTTGGTCTTTTACAAACTTCAGCCTGGCTCTTCTTTGCTTCTCATTGATGGAGGGCTTTTTTCTAGCGTTGTACGACTTCAGCCCAGCTCCTAGAAGCCTGTTTCGAACCGTCCTCGCCATGCACTTCACCCCAGCGGCTGTTTGACATTCTCTTCGTAGGTCACTTGATGTCATTCTATGGTTGTTGAGTGATATTTGAATGAGTTGACGGTCATCTCGGTCAGTGGACAGTCATTTTCACCCTCTGCCAGTCTGTAGCTTTGTTGTCCCCAATGTCTGTTGCTTGACCTTGTTCTTATGAACCACCGTCTTTGAAATGTTTAGGATGGAAGCAACCTGACGCTCACTGTATCCCTCTGCCAGTAAAGCCAGAGTTTAACCCTTCTTTTCCTCACTCAAAGCTTTTCTTTTCAACTCTTGTCATGCTGGATAGTTTAAAAAATATATATATTCTTTGAGGTACTACTGGCACTGTTTTGCCATCCAGCTGATCCTATTGCTTGAGGATAGTGACGACCACGGCAGTTGTTTTTATACTTTTCCTCGTTAAATTAGATTTGGTTCAGGTAATCACTTTATCAGTACCTCATTAAGTAAAATGAAGTGTGTCTGTGTTGGAATTTAACAGACCCTGGAATGGAATGGCTGCAACACATGTAGAGATGCTGATTTAAGAAAAATTAGGAGTGGGCTCTCTTTTCCAGAGCTGTATGTATCTAAACCTACAGAAACATGTAATTTTCAATACATAATGACATTGCTCAGTAACCTTGTTAAGGTGGGCATTTTAAAGCTAAGTCAACCACTTCTAAACTGTGTTAATACATAGACTGATCAGAATGTATATTTTCTTTGTAGCTCACTGAGGATGAGATCGCCACCATCCTGAAGTCCACTCTGAAAGGTCTGGAGTACTTGCATTTCATGAGGAAGATCCACAGAGACATCAAAGCAGGAAATATTCTGCTCAACACGGAGGGCCACGCTAAACTGGCTGACTTCGGAGTAGCAGGACAGCTTACGGTCAGTTTGTCTCTTCTCTTCTCATTCAGTCTTGTTCTTTATCTGATTCACATTTTCTCTCCTTTTCTCAAGTTTTTTTTTTTACATACCACACCCCCTCATGTTTTATTGCTTACATTTTATATAAATACTGTGTGCCAATATATTGGCCAGCAATGTCTTTACATTTTCTTTCTAGTATTTCCGCTGTGTTCATTTAATTGTTGTGAACTGGCATTTCAAAACCAAATTACCACAGAAGAAATACAAGGATTTCCTGACATTAACTTTTTGTTAATCACTGGCTGCCCTTTCTAGAAAATGTTATTTTTAAGGCTGCAAATGTCACTTTACATCCCCATTAACACAGGTAATTTAAACAAATGAATGCTTGGCAAATAACTCCCAATCCAAAGACCAACGATTGCTTATTTACTACATTTGTATCCGGGCATTGTATAATATCAAGAAAGGATTCCCTTGTATTTATACATTATCAGACTTATTTTTGTGTTTTTTTAGAAAGATTACAACTTAACGTACATTTGTTGAAATAAAAAGCATTATCTGAAGCAACTGTTTAAATTAATGCCTGGGTGTGCAGGCATGGAAATGGCCACTTGTGGTATATTGATATCATGTCTGGCAATCATTTTCTTGTCAGTGCATTTCCAAAAAACGACTGTACCTGTTAGCTGTTATTATTTGGACCTGTTGTTACCTGTTGTTAATTGGACTTTGTGCAGGACACCATGGCAAAGCGCAACACGGTGATCGGGACTCCGTTCTGGATGGCTCCAGAGGTGATCCAGGAGATTGGATATAACTGTGTAGCAGACATCTGGTCTCTGGGCATCACCTCCATTGAGATGGCTGAGGGAAAGCCTCCCTACGCTGATATACATCCCATGAGGGTGAGTGAGACCAGAAGGATGTAGGTTGAGCTTCCAGGCAGGCAGGAGGATGTAGGTGGTGGTTCTAGGTGGAGGCCTGTTATGAGGATGTTGTAGGTGGAGGTGAGGTTACATGTTGATGCTTATTACGGCTGTACCTGGAACAATGTGCCTTAATGTTGATCTACAGAGGTGCCACACCCACTAAACTCACTAACTCCTCTGTATTGTTGTCAGGCTATTTTTATGATCCCGACCAACCCTCCTCCAACGTTCAGGAAGCCAGAGCTCTGGACTGATGACTTTACTGACTTTGTGAAGAAATGCCTGGTAAAGAACCCAGAACAGAGAGCTACAGCTACCCAACTACTTCAGGTAAGACTCTGGCTGACTGGCTGGTTGAATAGCTGGCTGGCTGGTTAACAGCTGTCTTAGAGTCTCTGACAGCTTCCACATGTAGACATCTAGAACCACTTCTTCCCAAGACACTGGGCCTTGACATTTAGCTTTCCAAGCTGTACCTCCTTTCTGAATGTAGTGACACCTGTCAGGGATGTGAGGCATCAACTCAACCTTTCTCCCTCAGCATCCATTCATCACAGCGGCCAAGCCTGTGAGCATCCTCCGAGACCTGATCACAGAGGCCATGGAGATGAAGGCTAAGAGACAACAGGAGCAGCAGAGAGAGCTGGAGGAGGAAGATGACAACTCTGTATGTAGATGTCAGGAGCTATCAATAGACTGCGCTACATAAACACTATATCTCCTAAACAGCTGGAGAGTTACTCAACTTGCTTAAAATCTTAAATGATGTGCCCTCATTTGAAAATGTTGGTGTCTCTGTCTCTTATTTGGGCGGTGTGTCCATCTCTCCAGGATGAGGAGGTGGAGGTGGACTCTCATACGATGGTGAAGTCTGGTTCAGAGGGGCCTGGGACCATGAGAGCCACCAGTACCATGAGTGACGGGGCCCAGACCATGATAGAACATGGCAGTACCATGTTGGAATCAGACCTGGGAACCATGGTGATCAACAGCGATGAGGAAGAGGAGGAGGAGGACAGCCAACAAGGATCCATGAGACGTAGGAGCATCAGAACATGTCTTAGTTGGGTTAGGAGGACCGAGGAGCACGTGTCAGGATAGGGTTAAGGTATCTAACCAATGTTCTAGCTGACCTCCCTAGAGGTTATTGATGATTGGGGGAATGTGTTTCTCAGGACATGCCACGCCCCAGCAGCCTCTGCGCCCATCCTTCATGGACTACTTTGACAAGCAGGACTCCAATAAGGCCCATCAGGAGAGTTACAACCACAACCAGCAGGACCCAGGCTTCCACATCAGCCAGGCCAAGAATGTTTTCCCTGACAACTGGAAGGTTCCACAGGATGGAGATTTTGACTTTGTGAGTTCCATAGTCTCTGATTGGCTCTGTGTCTTAGACTTTCACTGTGCTGCGTGTTAATGTTGTTTTTCTCTCGCTCTGTGTGTGTCTGTACGTGTCGAAGCAGCTGAAGAACCTGGACTTTGAAGAGCTCCAGTTACGCCTGACGGCACTGGACCCCATGATGGAAAGAGAGATCGAAGAGCTCCGACAGCGTTACACCGCCAAGCGACAACCCATCCTGGATGCCATGGATGCCAAGAAACGCCGGCAGCAGAACTTCTGACATGCCAGATTAAAGGAAGGCAGCTGTTTTGGACCCTGTTTCTTGCTGCATTTTAGGCATAAGGTCTCTTTCCATGTTCCATTTTGTTTTATTATAATCTGGAAGTTAAAACTGATCCAAAATCATCCCTCGGCTGCAGAACTTCTGAGGCATTGTGACCTGTCAATGGGACTGAGGACCTGGCTGCATCTGACCCCCCCCTGCATTCCACCATGTCCTCCTTTTGACTACATGTGCCATGGCTTCAAGTTTAATCCTGACACCCCTTCTAACCCTTTACTCTTACATCCCAAAGTATGATTTACATTAGATGTTCTAAAGCCTTTTTGGGTTGACTGGCATCTTCATTGACAACATCTGTCTAGATTTCTACCAGCAATGGCTGCTGGAGCAGGTTACTGTACCTCTACGCTGCCCGGGTGGCAGGGGTTGCTCTACGCTGCCCGGGTGGCAGGGGTTGCTCTACGCTGCCCAGGTGGCAGGGGATGAGGGGGTGTCTTGCCTTAGCCTGGTCCCGTAGAGGTTTGTGCCGTCATGCCACTCCTTGTCAAGAGCATGAACAGACTGGTCCCCAGGCTAGAGCGCATTGTGGTGTGTTTTATGTTGTCTGGGAGCCGATAAGGCCTCCGGTGGCCTGTTGAATTCTCAGTATAATCAGCTGTGCTGAATTTGCTGCCTACCTGGGATCATGTGGTGTTATAAATTGGCTGCCTACCTGGGATCATGTGGC
>JACXGJ010015288.1:0-12500 GCA_016801105.1 Esox niger | reverse complement strand
TCCAGGTGGGTCAGGGCAGAGTGTAAATCTGTGGAGATGGCATCCTTTATTTACCTGTAGGGATCCAGTGTTGGGGAGAGGCAGGAATGAAGGTGGGCCAGAACCAGTCTTTCAAAGCACTTTGTGATTGTGGGGGTGAGTGCGACAGGTCAGAAGTCAATTAGGTTAGACAGTTGATTGCTTCAACACTGGAACAATGGTTGTGGTCTTGAAGCATGTTGGGACAAAGGTCTGGGCAGTGACAGGTTGAAAATGTCAGTACAGACCTTGGCCAGCTGCTGGCACATGCTCTGAGCACATGCCTGGAGACGCCGTCCGGACCAGCAGCCTTGCGTGTAGTCACCCTCCTCAGTACAGACGACACATCTGCAGTGGATAGTCTGAGGGGGGGTCGTCTGGGGGAGTTCAGCTTTATTGGCTGGATCTTTGTTGTCCCTGTGAAAGAAGGTGTAGAACCTGGTTAACTTGTCGGTGATGGAAACGTCGCTGGCTGAGGAGACGTCGCTGGTTGAGGAGATTTCGCTGGTTAAGAAGACGTCGCTGGCCTAGAAGACGTCGCTGGCTGAGGAGACGTCGCTGGTTGAGGAGATTTCGCTGGTTAAGAAGACGTCGCTGGCCTAGAAGACGTCGCTGGCTGAGGAGATGTCGCTGGTTGAGGAGACGTCGCTGGTTGAGAAGATGTCGCTGGCTGAGAAAACGTCACTGGTTGAGGAGACTTCGCTGGTTGAGAAGACGTCGCTGGTTGAGGAGACGTCGCTGGCTGAGGAGACGTCGCTGGCTCAGGAGACGTCGCTGGTTGAGGAGACGTCGCTGGCAGAGGAGACGTCGCTGGCTGAGGAGACGTCGCTGGCTGAGGAGACGTCGCTGGCTGAGGAGACGTCGCTGGCTGAGGAGACGTCGCTGGTTGAGGAGACGTCGCTGGCTGAGGAGACGTCGCTGGCTGAGGAGACGTCGCTGGCTGAGGAGACGTCGCTGGCTGAGGAGACGTCGCTGGCTGAGGAGACGTCGCTGTTTGAGAAGACGTCGCTGGCTGTGGGGTTATTTGGCCGGTAGTCTGTGATGACTTGGATGCTCTGCCACATGTCGTGGTTCAGAGTTGTTCTTGAAGTTCTCCTCAATCCGCAGTTTGAGACTGTAGGATGGAAATGATGAGACAGGCAGCATGTCAGGTCAGGAGAGGGTTAGGTTAGGGTTAGGTTAGGGTTAGGTTAGGGTTAGAGGCCTGAAGGTGGTTAGGGTTAGGGTTAGGTTAGGATTAGGTTAGGGTTCGATAGCCTGAAGGTGCCAACACATTGTCTTTCTCCTTTCACTCCATTTCATATGTTTTAATGTTTCCACATGTAATTCCTATACATTTCCTGTCATAAATATCAAAGTGATACATTAAGAAAAGCCCACTGATCCATTATCACTTATGTACCTATACCCAGAATCCTCCATTGCCTGTCAGTCAACCAGCAGCCATGTAGCAGTCAGGAAGGGCTCTCTCAACTCCATATGTCGACTAAGACTGGAAAGACTGGAACAGGTCTGTATGTGTCTAGCATGGATGCAATTGTCTTGGTGTATCTACTCTACAGGTGTGTGTGTCTGTGTGTGTATGTGTGCCTGTGTGTGCCTGTGTGTGTGTGTGTGTGTGTGTGTGTGTGTGTGCCTGTGTGTGAATGTGTGATGATGTTAAAGTGTACGATTTTGTGTCTGTGTGTGTCGGTGTGAATGTCTATCTGCTTCAGTCATTCTCCCACAACATTGTGGTAGAATTTGTACATAGCATTTATAGTATTTGTAACAGTTTTAGTATTTGTATTGTCTCCAGCATGTGCAATATTTGCAGTATTTGGTATTTGCAGTATTTCCAGGATATGTTGTACTTTTAGTATTAGTATTATATACAGCATTTGTAGTATTTATAGTATTTGCAGTATTTTGTAGCATTTACTGAATTTGTAGTACTCTGTATGCAGTATATAGTCCTGTGTATTTTTGTAAGGGCAGGGAGTGTGTGTCTTCACAATGGTGTGTGTGTGTGTGTGTGTGTGTGTGTGTGTGTGTGTGTTGGCTCTATGCTTGTTTTGGCAGGCTTTGGAGGCATTGGGCTTGAAGCCCACTGAAGCACAGAGACAGACACTGAGGGCCAGACTACAAACAGACGTTGAAGGAACTGTGTCCTATGCAGGTAAGCTACCCATAACCCTACCTGACCCTCGTTTCACAGGCTGTGGTCAGTGATGACCAGGGGGTCAGATAGGGTTATGGGTCGGTCTTATATTGACATGCTCCTACTTTTCTCTCTGAATTGGTCCTATCTTACATACATACAGTGCCTTACAAAAGTATTCACCCCCCTTTGCTTTTTACCTATTTTGTTGCATTGCAGCCTTTAGTTCAATGTTTTTTTTAATCTGAAATGTATGTGATGGATCAGAACACAATAGTCTAAGGTGGAGAAGTGAAATTAGAGATATATATACATACAACTATTTTTTAGAAATAAAAAACTGAACATTGGCATGTGCATATGTATTCACCCCCTTTGTTATGAAGCCCATAAAAAGCTCTGGTGCAACCAATTACCTTCAGAAGTCACATAATTAGTGAAATGATGTCCACCTGTGTGCAATCTAAGTGTCACATGATCTGTCAGTACATATACACACCCTTTTTGAAAGGACACAAGAGGCTGCAACACCTAAGCAAAAGGCACCACTAACCAAACACTGCCATCAAGACCAAGGAACTCTCCAAAAAAGTAAGGGACAATGTTGTTGAAGTACAAGTCAGGGTTAGGTTATAAAAAAATATCAGAATCTTTGATGATCCCCAGGAGCACCATCAAATCTATCATAACCAAATGGAAAGAGCATGGCAAAACAGAAAACCTCCCAAGAGATGGCCACCCACCAAAACTCACGGACCGGGCAAGGAGGACATTAATCAGAGGCAGCACAGAGACCGAAGGTAACCCTGGAGGAGCTGCAGAGTTCCACAGCAGAAACTGGAGTATCTGTACATAGGACGACAATAAGCTGTACGCTCCATAGAGTTGGGCTTTATGACAGAGTGGCCAGAAGAATGCCTTTACTTTCAAAAAAACTAAATGGCACATTTGGGGTTTTCAAAAAGGCAGACTCCCAAAATGTATGGGGAGACTCCCAAAATGTATGAGGAAGGTGCTCTGGTCTGATGAGATTAAAATTAACATTTTCGGCCATCAAAGAAAGCGCTATATCTGGCGCAAACCAAACACATCACATCACCCAAAGAACACCATCAGTGAAACATGGTGGTGGCAGCATCATGCTGTGGGGATGTTTTTCAGCAGCTGGGACTGGGAAACTGGTCAGAGTTGAGGGAAAGATGGATGGTGCTAAATACAGGGATATCCTTGAGCAAAACCTGTACCACTCTGTGCGTGATTTGAGGCTAGGATGGAGGTTCACCTTCCAGCAGGACAATGACCCCAAACACACTGCTAAAGCAACACTTGAGTGGTTTAAGGGGAAACATGTAAATGTGTTGGAATGGCTTAGTCAAAGCCCAATCCGAAAGAAAATCTGTGGTCAGACTTTTCACATTGCTATTCACAATCACAAACCATCCAACTTGAAGGAGCTGGAGCAGTTTTGCAAGGAGGAATGGGCAAAAATCCCTGTGGTAAGATGTGGCAAGCTCATAGAAACTCATCCAAAGTGACTTGGAGATTACTGCAAAAGGTGGCTCTACAAAGTTTTGACTTTAGGGGGGTGAATAGTTATGCAAATTGACTTTTTCTGTTATTTTGTCCTATTTGTTGTTTGCTTCACACCAAATAAAAATAAGCATCTTCAAAGTTGTGGACATGTTCTGTAAATATAATTATGCAAATCCTCAAACAATCCATGTTAATTCCAGGTTGTGAGGCAACAAAACATGAAAAATGCCAAAGGGGTGAATACTTTTGCAAGGCACTGTACATATCTGCTACAGTCATCACATTTAGACTTTAGCACATTTACATTAGTATGTTCACACTGTCGGAGATTACTGTTTTTCAAATACATGTCATACATGTAGGCTTTTCTAATAACAATTTTTGATTAACTTACATTGTTTTATATGATATATTTTCACACTTGCACATTTTTAAGACACGTCATCTCTATATGGACAGACTTTGAGATGCTGACCAGGGAATTGTTCAAGCTGCAGTTTGAGGAATCAGGAGTCGGGGGACATGGGTCAAGGTTTGTGTCAGAGGACCTCTCCAGTCTCCTAGAGTCACCCACCGACACACAGGTAGGAAAAACTATCATCACTGTACTCTTCAACTGTAGTTGGGGACAACCCTATAAAACAGTGATATTTGAAATAGGTGTATGATCCTCTTTAATGTCTTCCTAACCAGGTAAACAAAATTCTGTCATAACAAAGCTGTGGTTATTGAGGTCCACTTGTTAAACCTGACATTTGTTGGGGTGTGAGAGTATCATAGTAGTATAGCCTCACAGAAGCAGTCTGTGACATCTCATTCTGTGCATTGAAGATGTGTGGTTAAATGACATAGGACATTTTCATGGTCTGTTTTGGCTCAATAGACCCAATATTACAATATATCAGCGACAAAAGTCCTGGGAAGCATCTTTAAGTAATTGGTGGGGTTAGATGATGAGTATCTACTGTATTACTGTTAACTGTTCTATTTTGAACAATAAACTACAGATTTTGTATCCTTCACTTTTGACGTTGATACTGCTGTTTTGCGGGTACTATTTCATGTTGACGTACAGACTTTTGACGTTGATACTGCTGTTTTGCAGGTACTATTTAATGTTGACGTAGATACTTTTGACGTTGATTCAGTACCCTGTTTTGCGGGTACTGTTTCATGTTGACTTAGAGACTTTAGACATTAATACAGCTGTGTTGCGGGTACTGTTTCACGTTGACGTAGAGACTTTTGACGTTGATACTGCTGTGTTGCGGGTACTGTTTCATGTTGACGTAGAGACTTTTGACGTTGATACTGCTGTGTTGCGGGTACTGTTTCATGTTGACGTACAGATTTTGACGTTCATACTGCTGTTTTGCGGGTACTGTTTCATGTTGACGTACAGACTTTTGACGTTGATACTGCTGTGTTGCAGGTACTATTTCATGTTGACATAGAGACTTAACGTTGATACTGCTGTTTTGCGGGTACTGTTTCATGTTGACGTACAGACTTTTGACGTTGATACTGCTGTGTTGCAGGTACTATTTCATGTTGACATAGAGACTTAACGTTGATACTGCTGTTTTGCGGGTACTGTTTCATGTTGACGTAGAGACTTAACGTTGATACTGCTGTGTTGCGGGTACTATTTCATGTTGACGTAGAGACTTTTGACGTTGATACGGCTGTTTTGCAGGTACTATTTCATGTTGACGTAGAGCCTTTTGACGTTGATACAGCTGTTTTGCGGGTACTGTTTCATGTTGACGTAGAGACTTTTGACGTTGATACTGCTGTTTTGCGGGTACTTTTTCATGTTGACGTAGAGATTGTTGACGTTGATACTGCTGTTTTGCGGGTACTTTTTCATGTTGACGTAGAGATGGTTGATGTTGATACTGCTGTTTTGCGGGTACTATTTCATGTTGACGTAGAGATTGTTGACGTTGATACTGCTGTTTTGCGGGTACTTTTTCATGTTGATCTACAGACTGTTGACGTTGATACTGCTGTTTTGCGGGTACTATTTCATGTTGACATAGAGACTGTTGACGTATAGACTGTTGACATAGAGACTGTTGACGTAGACACTGCTGTTTTGCGGGTACTATTTAATGAAACTGCATGTTGAGGACCTGTGAGGAATGTCTTTCTCAAACTAGACACTAATGTATTGATCCTCCTTTGAAGGAAGTAGTACACATCTCTGTACAAAATCTTTGATTTTATGACAATTTCTCACATGGAATAGCCTTTATTTTTTAGAACATGAATAGACAAAGTACTTGCAAGTTAGGGTTAGGACCACTAAAAATGTGTGTTTTAGTGATCTAGTTTTCAGATGCGCAAAAGGGTTTTCTAATGATACATTTTTAAATAATACACTTGGATTTGTAAACACAACATGCAATTGGAACACAAGACTGCTGATAATGGGCCTCTGTACGCTATGCAGATATTCCATAAAAAATATTTTGTTTCCAGGTACAATAGCCATTTTTAACATTAACAATATCTACACTGTATTTCTGATTATTTCAATTTGATGATATATTAATGGACCACATTTATTTTTCTTTCAAAAACAAGGACATATATGTGACCCCAAATGTTTTAACGGTAGTGTATGAACACAGCTCTAACCAAATATCAGTCAATGTAAAGACCTGGATCAGGATGCTGTGGTATACATTAGGGTAAAGCATGTTAGATGTAATAAAGCATTTGATAAGGTTTGTTCCGGTGCTGTGATCATGGTAATTGATGTACATAGCAAATGTATTAATGTCTATCCATCTGTATCCATTAGCCTTCCCTGTCTGACATTGATGACCTGGAAGAGATAGAAAGACTGAGGAAAGATCATGTTGAGGCCCTGAGAGAGATCAAGAGACTACAGGTGATTACAACATGAGCCAGAGACCATACAGTAGTAGTGTAGGATGTTAGTGAGTAAATAATATGGGAGAAGTTTTATGGAGCCCAGTAGATAACATAACACCTGTTTGAAAGGTGGGACCTTTCACTTTTTTTCTGGCAATTGGAGGTTTGAACATCCCTCCCAAAAAGTTCAATCAAACTCAATGTATTTTTATTGTCAAATGTACAAAAAAACTGTGTCGTTCTGAGCAGTGAAATTCTTAGGACATGCAACATTTACACTGCGTGCACAGTTAGGCATGAGAGTATTCTGATTGTCTCATTATTTCTCTGCACGTTTTCCAACTCCAAACCTTTTAAACTTGAATGCTCATTGGATTTAATCATTTTCAGGTAAAATCTATTGGTGTAATGAGGGAGGGTTTGGCAACAGTGAATAACACCTAATATCAAGGTGTTTATAATTATTGGGCAGCTTCATGACCTCAGGTATAATGGGCCAAATAAGAGATTTAACTGACACTGAAAAGTAAAAAATTTAAAGCAGCTTTTCAGACAGATGCAACACCCTGGAAATATCTAAACTATTGAGGGGTGACCACCAGACAATCAAGGGTTCTGTTGTGAATAGTCAACCATGTGTCAGTAATGGACCCGGCACCACTTCAGTCCAGGTGGAGGAAGGGTACTGGTATGGGCTGCTAGCATTAAGGATGAGGTAGTTGGACCTTTTCGGGTTGAAGATGGACTGAAACTGAACTCCCAAACCTACTGCCAGTTTCTGGAAGATACTTTCTTCAAACAGTGGTACCGGAAGAATTCCTCAGCATTCAAAAGCCCACTATCTTCATGCAGGGCAATGCTCCATAACATTCATCAAAGTACTCCACTGCTTGGCTAGCCAGCAAAGGTCACAAAGATGCCAGAATAATGACCTGGCCCCCTTCCTGTCCTGATTTAAATTCAATTGTGGGCCCTTCTCAATCATGAGATTTTACAGTCAGGGAAGAATGATACGCCTCTTTGAAAAGCATTTGGGAAGCTGTAGTTGCTGCTTCAGCAAAAGTTGATCGTAAAACGATCAAGAAACTGACAGACTCCATGGATGGAATTTAGTGAATAGAAGGATGGCTATAATGGTCACTCAAAATGGTAATATTTAATTTGAATGAATTGTCATTTTGTGTTACTTACTCAAATAATTGAGAACAAACATGTGAGTTGGGAGAAAAACTTTTTTAATTGGTTGCCTAATAATTCTGCACACAAATTGGTGACTAGTGATTCTAAATTCTTACAGTGGGGCAAAAAAGTATTTAGTCAGCGACCAAATGTGCAAGTTCTCCCACTTAAAAAGATGAGAGGCCTGTAATTTTCATCATAGATACACTTCAACTATGAGAGACAAAATGAGAAAAAACATCCAGAAAATCACATTGTAGGATTTTTAAGGAATGTATTGGTAAATTATGGTGGAAAATAAGTATTTGGTCAATAACAAAAGTTAATCTCAATACTTTGTTATATACCCTTTGTTGGCATTGACAGAGGTCAAACGATTTCTGTAAGTCTTCACAATGTTTCCACACACTGTTGCAGGTATTTTGGTCCATTCCTCCAAGCAGATCTCCTCAAGAGCAGATTTGGGGCTGTCCCTGGGCAACACGGATTTTCAACTCCCCCCAAAGATTTTCTATGGGGTTGAGATCTGGTGACTGGCTAGGCCTCTCCAGGACCTTGAAATGCTTCTTACGAAGCCACTCCTTCGTTGCCCGGGCGGTGTGTTTGGGATCATTGTCATGATGAAAGACCCAGCCACGTTTCATCTTCAATGCCCTTGCTGATGGAAGGAGGTTTTCACTCAAAATCTCACAATACATGGCCCCATTAATTCTTTCCTTCACACGGATCAGTTGTCCTGGTCCCTTTGCAGAAAAACAGCCCCAAAGCATGATGTTTCCACCCCCATGCTTCACAGTAGGTATCGTGTTCTTTGGATGCAACTCAGCATTCTTTCTCCTCCAAACACGACGAGTTGAGTTTTTACCAAAAAGTTCTATTTTGGTTTCATCTGACCATATGACATTCTCCCAATTCTCTTCTGGATCATCCAAATGCTCTCTAGCAAACTTCAGACGGGCCTGGACATGTACTGGCTTAAGCAGGGGGACACGTCTGGCACTGCAGGATTTGAGTCCCTGGCGGCGTAGTGTGTTACTGATGGTAGTATTTGTTACTTTGGTCCCAGCTCTCTGCAGGTCATTCACTAGGTCCCCCCGTGTGGTTCTGGGATTTTTGCTCACTGTTCTTGTGATCATTTTGACCCCATGGGGTGAGATCTTGCGTAGAGCCCGGGATTCAAGGGAGATAATCAGTGGTCTTGTATGTCTTCCATTTTCTTATAATTGCTCCCACACATTTCTTCACACCAAGCTGCTTACCCATTGCAGATTCAGTCTTCCCAGCCTGGTGCAGGTCTACAATTTTGTTTCTGGTGTCCTTTGACGCCTTTTTGGTCTTGGCCATAGTGAAGTTTGGAGTGTGACTGTTTGAGGTTGTGGACAGGTGTCTTTTATACTGATAACAAGTTCAAACAGGTGCCATTAATACAGGTAACGAGTGGAGGACAGAGGAGCCTCTTAAAGAAGTTACAGGTCTGTGAGAGCCAGAAATCTTTATTGTTTGTAGGTGACCAAATACTTATTTTATCGAAAAATTTACCAATATATTCATTAAAAATCCTACAATGTGATTCTCTGGATTTTTTTTCCTCATAGTTGAAGTGTACCTATGATTACAAGCCTCTCTCATCTATTTAAGTGGGAGAACTTGCACAATTGGTGGCTGAATAGATACTTTTTTGCCCCACTGTGTGTATTCCCCTAAGAAAGGTCAAAACTCACTTTTCCTTTGTTAAAAAATCAGGTCTGAGGTTCAATAATATTTTGGATTGACATAAAGAATTGTGATCATTCAATAATAAAATAAAAAGCCAGTTTATTATAAAATACCATTTGCCTAATAATTGTGCACGCAGTGTACGTAGTAAGCAATAACTAATATAAAGAAAAAAGACAAGAAAAAAGAAAAATCATCTTTTGTTGGGGGTTTCAGCAAAGCCAGCAAACTTGTACATTTCTTTACTCCTGGGGCTGTCACTTAAAATACAGTCCCCTCCAAAATTATTGGAATGGCAAGGCAAATGAATTTGTTTTTGTTGGTCACTAAAGACATTAGGGTTTTAGATCGAAGTATGAGTATGAGTTTAAAATGACAGCTTTAATTTCCTGGTAATCAAATCTAGATGTGTTAAACAACTTAGGACATACAACCGTTTGTATTAGGCCACAGCATTTTTAGGTGAGCAAAAGTAATGGAACAAATTATCTTAAAGTAAATTACATTTAATATTTGGTGGCATAACCCTTGCTTGCAATAACTGCCTCAAGCCTGAGACCCATTGACATCACCAAACTGTTGTATTCTTCATTTGTGATACTATTCCAGGATTTTACCGTAGCTTCTTTCAGTTCTTGTTTGTTTCGGGGTGTTTCTCCCTTCAGTCTCCTCTTAAGGAGGTGAAATGCATGCTCTATTGGGTTAAGGTTAGGTGATTGACTCGGCCAGTCTAAAACCTTCCACTTTTTTCCCTGATGAAGTACTTTGTTTTGTTGGCAGAGTGCTTTGGGTCATTGTCCTGTTGCATGATAAACTTCTTCCCGATTAGTTTCAATGCATTTCTCTGTAAATTGGCAGACAAAATGTTTCTGTACACTTCTGAATTAATTCTGCTACTACCATCATCAGTTACATCATCAATAAATATTAATGAGCCTGTTCCAAAAGCAGCCATGCACACCCAAGCCATGACGTTACCTCCACCATGTTTCACAGATGAGTTTGTATTCTTCGGATAATAAGCAGTTCTGTTCTTTCTCCACACTTTGGCCTTTCTATCACTGTAGTAGAGATTATTCTTGGTCTCATCAGTCATAAGAATGTGTTCCAGAACTTTTGCGGCTCATCTCTGTACTTCTTTGCAAATTTCAATCTGGCCTTCCGATTCTTACTGATGATGAGAGGTTTGCATCTTGTAGTGTGGCCTCTATATTTCTGCTCTCTGAGTCTTCTTTGAACAATGGATTGTGATACCTTCACCCCTGCACTGTGGAGGTCATCGGTGATGTCACTCACTGATGTTTTGGGGGTTTCTTCACAGCCCTCACAATATTTCTGTCATCAATTACTGTGGTTTTCCTTGGCCGACCGGTTCGATGTCTGTTGCTCAGTACACCAGTAGCTTGTTTTTTTTTCAGGACAATCCAAATTGTTGTGCTTGTGATGCTTAATGTTTGTCCAAGGGCTCAGGTCGATTTTCCTTCTTTTCTCAGCTTGACAATGGCTTGCTTTTTTCCCATAGACAGCTCTCTGGTCTTCATGTTGGTTTATCCTCTTTAACATAAAATGCAGTATTTATAGGTTTAAACCAAGGATGGAAACTATTTAATGTTTGAACAATCAACCTAAAAGGCAACACCTGGGCAACAAGTAACATCTGTCAGTCACATGTTCCAAGAGTTTTGCTCACTTGAAAAACTAGTGGGTTCAAATGAAGGGTGGTATGTCCTGAGTTGTTTAACACGTCTTGATGTGAATACCAGGAAATTAAAGCTGAAATTCTGAACTGTTGTCTCATACTCATCTTTTGATCTTAAACCCTAATGTCTTCAGTGACCAACAAAAACAAAGGAATTTGCCTTACCATTCCAATACTTTTGGAGGGGACTGTATATGTCTATTTGTTATTGTATTGAAACATTTTATATATACACTTTATCCTTGTTGCTGTGGCCCTACATTCTTCAGGAGCAGTTGGCAGAGTCAGAAAAACTTCACCTGCAGATGCAGAAAGAACTGAACAAAATCAAACAGGTGAGTGTACTTTACCTAACCTTCCACACACAGGGTCCTCACATGGTGAGAGCATGGCACCTGCAAAGACAGGGTTGTGGGTTTGACTGAGGATCAAGTGTCCGCACTCAGTAGTGTACATCGATCCACATGAGAGATTCTGTTGAAATGTTTTGAATGTGATCTGACTTATTGGAAGGTAGCAGGTTTTTTTCTGCTGGGGTTGTTGATCTACTCACCAAGGCACGTTGTCTCAGTCTTTGTTAGGCAGTGGATTACTGCCTAACATGTACTGTCCAGCAGCTATGTCAGTCAACATGCTAATACATGCAGAAATAACCCTTCAAAGTAAAAGTTGTTTATTTAAAAGTTGTAATGTAATGCTTTACACATTGATGACACTTTGATAACCTCAGACACCCCACATTTGGGTTGTGACTGACCAGGAATCTGATTATCTCCAATTGACAAACGTGGGTTTTGAAAGAGGATTATTTTCCTAACAGATGTCTAATATAGTATAACATTCTGACAAGTATAACATACGAAATGTTTGACAGTTCACATAGCCCACTGTTTCAACATTCTATTCTTGCATACCCAAAATGCTGATTATTTAGAACGCAAGTGGATCAGCTGATGGTTCCACGTGCTTCCAGTCTTACTGCATACGCCAAACCACATGAGCATCAGAAACCCAACCAAACAAAGCCCACATTATGACATCCGAGACCCACAGGGCTTCAGCGGCCTGGAACCATCCTCTCCTCCATGCATGTCATCATCCCTAAGCATCGTCCCTGGCAAAGTGGGCTTTGAGCACAGCGTCTTGATGTCCTGTGTAGTAGTAGCTACCCTGGTAGAGGCACAGCGTCTTGATGTCCTGTGTAGTAGTAGCTACCCTGGTAGAGGCACAGCGTCTTGATGTCCTGTGTAGTAGTAGCTACCCTGGTAGAGGCACAGCGTCTTGATGTCCTGTGTAGTAGTAGCTACCCTGGTAGAGGCACAGCGTCTTGAT
>JACXGJ010015287.1:0-13691 GCA_016801105.1 Esox niger | reverse complement strand
CCCCCCCCCCCCCTTCACCTCAGGAGTTGAAGCAAGACATCTCCAGTTTCCGCTATGAGGTGCTAGATCTCCTTGGCAACCGCCGGCCCCCTAGACGCCACTACTCTTCCAGCAGCGAAGCCACACAGAAAGACGAGGGAGGGACCAGCGACGAAGGTGGTCCTGAGCCTAGCCTTGACCCCAATAACCCCTCCCAGGGGCAGCTGGAGGAGGGTGGACCCAAGAGGTCAAAGGGTGTGACATTTCTGACTCCGACAGGAGTCCTGGAGAAGAACAGCCCGACATACGGTGTCTCTGCTTTGGTCCAGAGTATCTCAGAGATGGAAGTGGAATCTATGGTAAGGAAGGGGGGAGAAGGGGAGGATGAGAATGGGGAAGAGGGATGGGGGGAGGAAGAGGAGGATGATGAAAAGGGCAAACCAAAGAGCAACGGGGTGAGGAGAGACGCTGTACCAACCTCCTCTTCCTCTTCTTCAATCTTCCCTTTGTTCCCACCTTCTTCCACACCCATCTCCTCATCCTTCGCTCGCACTAGGAGTCGGCTCCAGCGGTTGTCGACAGCAACGTCCAATAAGACACCAGACTCGTTTAAACGCCTCGGCTTTCTTTTTTCACGTAAAGCCCCGCCCCTTCCCCTTTCTCTCGGCCAATCCCCTCCATCATTCACCATCTCAGATGGTCTTCTAAGCCCCCTGCGAGGTCGAGGGTCATATGACCTCGGTTTAGTTAGCCACGTGACCAGAAGTGAGATGCACCTGAATCAAGTTGGACATTCTAACCAGTCAGAAGCCCTTCCTTCGTCCACCAGACGAGCCAATGGGAAAGACGCTCTGCTCCCTTTACCCCTCCCACCTCCCTGTCCCTGTCAATCCCTGCACTGTGCTTCCAATATGGCTGACTCTAGTTCCCGCCTCCTGGATTCCAGTGAGTGTGTCTTTGAGATAGGAGGAGGTGGCGGGGTTTTGGGCGATGGGTGGGTGGGGCCTTGTGACATCATGGAGGACTCTGTTACTACACAGCTGTAGGCCGAAAGTATTTTGTTGGTTTCCTTGGTTACCTAACCACGTAACCACCACAGAGCCACGGGTGACAACAGGTACTGTATACAGTGGTGGCTGTAAGTGGTGTCACATATGTGATGTCACAGGCATAGACCACTTCTCTCCCACTTATGATGTAACTTGTGATGTCATGAATACTTCCCATAAGTACCAGGAGGAAGGGGAGAGGAACTCGGAAATCAGTCGCAATTCAGCTACGCATAAATACTGTTTCCATGGCAACCGGGAGCACCAAGTATGGAGAAGTAGAAAAAGACTGTTCATTTAAGTTCCCAGTCACTTTTTGCTTGTCTCTCCTCAATGTCTCAGGTCAGGTAGCGCTACGATTCCACCTGTACTGATCTTTTGTGTATTTTGCAAAGTGTGATTGAATTGATCCAAAGTAGTTTGGCCACAACATGCTGTTATAGTGTGAGAAAGCATTACCTAGGTGCAGGGCCAGCCCTGGATGTTCTGCAGCCAATGGTCACACAGACACCTTTCAAAATGCCGCCTCAAATTCAAGTGCTGCCCTAACCCTAACCCTAACCCTAACCCTAGTCCGCTGCCTAATCGTTCCCAATGGGCGGGCCGGCCCTGCCTAGCTGGCATTGTCTGCCAAGGCCCGGAAGTCTGAGATCTGACAACAATGTTGACTTTGTTTGTGGTGTGGAAAGGTGTATCATATGATATCTAGCAATGAGTTTCTGCACTTTACCTGGCAGTATTTCTGAGACAAAATCTAGTTCCATTTTGTCCAAAATGCGCTTGCTAGCTGAGCCAGTAACACATCATGATAGTAATGGGATGCTGCCAAACAACCAGCTTCATTGTGCTGCACACAAAAAGAAATGATTTCACCACAAGCTAGCTTGCTTGCTAACACGATTATTAGTTATAATTTCATGGACCAGCTGAGCTGCTTATTTATTTATTTATAAGTCTCTGTGTGCTCTTGAAGAGTCCTGCGGCCACTTATCGATTAAATTATCTTCAATAAAACATACTTTTGGGACAGCGTATCCACTTAACGGAGAGAATCAATGCAAGCCGGTCATTAACCTGGCGTTAGAGCTAGCTAGCTTCCAGGAGGTCCTTTTGCTACATGTTTTTCAGTATTGTTTGAGCATTTGGGGGATTCTGCCGGACTTTCTGTGTCTCTAAACTGCTTTATGGGAATTTGTGGCTCTTGGGACTCTACAAGACTATGTCACTGTGGTACAATCAGGGATTGAGACTAATGGACTATGGGACTCTATATGACGCTGTGGTAATGATGAACTGCTCCTTTACCTGACAGACGTGTGCTACAAATCTGCAGAAAGACAAGGGGAGAGAAGGGATGATAGGAGAAACAGAGGGATGAGAGGTAAGGAAGAGATTAGAGAGAGGTTGAAGAGAGAATGGGAGAGGGAGATGAGATGAAGGGAGACGTAGAAGACAGGAAGGGAGAGGGAGATGAGAGGGGAGAGTGCAATAGAGAGAAGAGAGAAAAGATAAGAGCGATGAGGAACAAAGATGTATGAAAGAGAGATGGATGGGGAACGGCCATTATCAGCCAAGTATCAGCCATTATGGCTTTAAAGTGGACCATCTTCAAAAGGAGAAGCATAAATATTTAATGGAAGCAAATATGAAGAAACATCAACTTTGAATATCAACTTTCAAGCTTCAATAGTAGTGACTGAGCATATCGTGTTGCAACCACACACACACACACACACACACACACACACACACACACACACACACGGTTGGTGTTACAGCTGACCCAATCACACTGTTACCAAGGCTACAGGTCATGTTAACAAAGACATCACTCAATAGATGTCATGTTTGCTGACCTTTGACCCTACCTCGGGACAGGACTGATTGAAGAACATTGATCATTGATAGGCTATTTTTCTGTTCTAATTAAAATACCCAATCAAAGCACACAAGGTAATTTTCTAATTATTTTAAATGACTGCTTGAAAGAGAAAAACAGGGATGTATATACCCCTTTTTATGGATCGTCTTTAGGGCAAACAAGGGGAGAAGAATACCCGAGACAACAAACAGTTCAATTAATGAAGTCATTGCTCAGAATGTGACAATGGGTGGCTGAGAGAGTTATCTAGGAGAGAGAAAGTCAATGGCTATTACTTAAGGCAGGGACATGAAAAACTGTGAAGTTCTGCCTTTCTCAATTTGAGAACCGACAACAGATAGATAACCAATGATTTCGATAAATCACTCCAGTTTTAAATGTATTGCTATAGGATCCAGAGCATGGATGACTCAGGCCTGTCACTCCAGCATTTGTAAATGTCATTTTCACAGGATACTCTTTAGAATAAAAAGCTAATTAAGAAATGGCTTTTGTGTATTCAAATACATATATAGTTTTTAAGCTTAAAATTACATTGTATGATGATGCATTGATCAGTATAAAGCCACTGATTGTCCTGATCAATTGTATTGTTCCCAGTTTCTCTTTGTTTGCCAGCTAGCAAACCTTCGCTAATATAGATTAGATGAGGCATGTTCAAACCAGATTATGAGAAATTTTATGAGGTGTACCACGTAGCTAGATCCTTAAAATAAATGTGCATGTTACAGTTGTGTTAAATTTCTTAAAAGCTCCACTCTCAACCCTCCAGTACAGTACATTTGTTAATCAAGGAAGCAAGCTTTTGAAAAGTAGCTAGCTACTGTGTTGCCCCAAGCCTTTTAATGATATGTCAGCTGGCTAGCTAGTGAAAACACTTTGTTCTGGCTAAGGTTATTTTCAGCTGTTCCCTCACCAGTGTTTGTTAACCAGCAGGTGAAATTTGCTAACTGGTGAAAAAACAAATACATTTATTGATGAAACATGTTATAAAGTATGTTGTGGCCATTATCTTGCACGTTTTTACAACCTTTTATTTAATTAAGTTCACAGCGAACTGGTCCCATTAGCGAACAATTCCAGTTTGCTTTGCTTTGCTAGCCATCAGCTGAGTACACAAGCAGCAAAGCAGATGCATTCGTATATATTTGCATACTTTTTTACCGAAGGGTGTAAAAATGATATCGCCGCATGCCTCGGTCACAGTGAGTATCATCTCCCGTTTGACGAGCACTGCACTTCGCTGTCGCTAACATTAGCAATGACTGATTTTTATTCCTATCCAGCGGATTTTTAAGACTATGTTTGATTTTGATGAGGACATCACTGTGTCTGATTTTAATTATCGCCAGTGGCTTCTAGCTGAAATGCTTGTCAGCACCTTAATTGGTAGGAATGTATTGCAGACAGTCTCCTTTATTCCTAAAGTGAATTCATATCAATCCCACCAATCCGCTAGACCTGAAAGACAGCTTTTTTAAGAAGCAAGTATATCTGGTGGGCTATTTGATAGGGATGTCAATATTGCATCGTTATCAACCTTCTACAGACTGGTAGAATGAGGGCTAACATTTAAATACTTTTTTGTCTTAATTACAATATTGGGGCTTGGAAATATGATTACATTTTTAAAGTCACTTAAAAAAATTGGCACTCTTGATATAGCTGCACAGAAAAGGTTGCATAAAATAACCAACATATGTAATGAGCTATATTGTATGCTAAAAAAAATTCTGTGTTGTGATTACCCAACATGTACAATATATAGTACTTCAATGATGAAGGGAATCAACCCCAACATTTTCCTATTTTTCTAAAATTATTGTCACTGATTTTCAGTAGTTTTTGCACCTTTTTGGTCTTCTTTATCAAAGGTGCCAATAAATGTGGAGGTTATTGTGCACATTTAGTAGGAAACAACTTTGCCATCTTCATCATGTCGTCTATTGTACTTTAGATATGATACTTTAGCAATGTTGTTGGTAGCTGACATTAGCAAAGTTATTCAAGAATAGCTAGCAATCATTGCAAATGTTGGCTATTATCCACTAAGAGAGTCCACAGCTGAACAAAGCCAGAAGACGAGTGTGATAGCATTTGTACGTTTATGGGACTCGCTGGCATTGAAGAGTTGGCTCAAAGTGCAAAGTCTTGCAAGCTGATATGCTTTTGGCATGTCTGTGTTATATTTTCTTTCATACTGGGTGTTTTGATAGTGATGAAGGTATAACTTGGATATTTTGAGACAGAAAATGTGAAAATTGTCACTTTAAGTGACATATCTGTATGGAAGGGAAGAGGAAAATACAGTGCAAGAACAGAGGAAATATATCTTGATGGAACCCTCTCAATTTCTGTCTCTTTGGCTGCCTGTTGTCAGAGGATTCTAACCGGTTGTTTCTGTCCTGGTGTAAAGAATGGTACCAGTTCCAGAACACATTGACTTTGAATGCTGTGACATCATCATGTGTTCTATGACCTGGGACGTACTTTGTGGACAACCAACGACAGTGTGAATACAGGTTCTGAGGTATGCAATAGGTACAGATTAATATGCAATCTCAGAGAGACATACATACTTTTTTGTTGAAGTGAGGAGCGTCTTCAACAGGTCATGAATGACTTGATTTTCACTTGCAACCAGAAACATGAGACAGGCATACACACACACACACACACACACACACACACACACAGTGACATTCAGGTCTCCCCTTTCCCCCTGTTTAATACTGGGACATTGAGCTTTAAGACATCATATGTTTGACATAATAAATAAATGAATGTATTATTTTTATAATCTGATGATGATGATTGCACGTGACTTATTCTTAATGAACCGATGAAGCAGTCTTACTGAAATGGCACCCTACTCAGAGTAGTGCGCTTCTTTGACCAGGACCTATACGGGTCAGGGTGCCCACAGGGCTCCGCTCATAAGTAGTGTACTGGGTTTTAGGGTGCCATTTGGGATGATTTTGTAGCATCCTTTAGATTGGTTGATGATGAAATAATATGTACTGACCACATAACCAAAATAAATGGTCTGAATGCTTGAGGGCTCATTTTGTTTAATTGATTTCAGTTCAGTCTATTAAGCCAGTGGTCTGTTCATGTAATTTGTTATTAAACCAGGTAGGACAACCAGGTAGGACAACCAGGTGGGACAAGCACACAACTAACTGATTAAGCAAATGTTTCCTCCTCACCAGGTATTTATTCGATAGAAATGTTTCCTCACCAGTTATTTAATCTATATAAATGTTTCCTCACCAGGTATTTAATCTAGAGAAATGTTTCCTCACCAGGTATTTAATCTAGAGAAATGTTTCCTCCTCACCAGGTATATAATCTATAGAAATGTTTCCTCACCAGGTATCTAGAGAAATGTTTCCTTCTCAACAGGTATTTAATCTATAGAAATGTTTCCTTCTCACCAGGTTTTTGACGTATAAATATATTTGGAATTCTAACTCCTAGGAATGAACACATCCTATTCCAGCAAGGATGTATACTGATTCACTCAGACATTTTCTCCATCTGTATACTGATTCACTCAGGCATTTTCTCCATCTGTATATAGATTCACTCAGGCATTTTCTCCATCTGTATACTGATTAACTCAGGCATTTTCTCCATCTGTATACTGATTAACTCAGGCATTTTCTCCATCTGTATACTGATTCACTCAGGCATTTTCTCCATCTGTATACTGATTAACTCAGGCATTTTCTCCATCTGTATACTGATTAACTCAGGCATTTTCTCCATCTGTATATAGATTCATTCTGGCATTTTCTCCATCTGTATATTGATTCACTCTGGCATTTTCTCCATCTGTATATTGATTCACCCTGGCATTTTCTCCATCTGTATATTGATTCACTCTGGCATTTTCTCCATCTGTAAACAGATTCACTCAGGCCAGTTCTCTGGTTATATTCACTTAGGCCTTTTTTGATATATTCAAGCCTTTTCTCTGGCCAGAAATGTATTCACACAGGCCTTTTCTCCATCTGTAAATGTATTCACTCAGGCCTTTTCTCCATCTGTAAATGTATTCACTCAGGCCTTTTCTCTTGCAGTATACTGATTAATGCAGGCCATCTCTCATTGATAAAATAGCTGACACTGATCTTTGTGTGTGGTTTACTAGCTCCTGTGGGATTCAAACAGACAACATCAGGCTGTAAAATCCCACAGTTGGAACCGCTGGCATATGCAGAGACTGGCACATACAGACATATTTGGCGCCTTAATGGATTCCATAGGGGGCATGAAATATGGAAGGCGCTGCCTGGCATATTTCATGTCCATTATCAATCAACACTGTATAATTAAGAAAATGCATGGGATATTTTCTGTCTCTTCCTTACAAATAATTTCAACAGGTTCACATACTAGATTTTTTAATTTATAGTAGATATTTGTAGAAAATCTATGGACATTATTTCTGTCAACTACAGGGATCATTTTTGCCCACATGTAATTGGAAAGGGAATTTCCCAAAAACCTGAACTAGTAAGAGCTGCTGCAGGATTCAAACCGCCGACGTAGAAGTCAAAGCATACGCCTTAAACCACTGAGCCATGCTGGAATAGAACAAGCTCTTGCAAATGTTTGCCGCCTTTATGGATTTCATAAGGGACACCAAATGTGGCCGCCACTGCCAGCAATATTTTGTGTCCCTGTCAATCAACACTGTTTATTTTCAGAAAATGTCTTGTGATCATTTCTGTCTCTTCTTCACCATCACTTTCAACAGGTTCACATCATTTTAGAGTAGACTTTAATAGAAAATTAATGGACAGAATATCTGTCAACTACAGGGATCCTTTTTGCCCACATATAAATGGAAAGGGATTTTCCAAAAATAACTAAACTGCCACAGTCACCTACAGGATTTGAATCTATGACTTGTGGAAGCCCAAACACACACCTTAACCCTCTGAGCTACGCTGGAAGACACAAGCCAGTCTGACATTTTGGCACCTTTATGGATTACTTAAGGCACACAAAATACAGCAGCCGATGCACTGCAAGTGTCTTTGGAACAGGCAGTGGCATTCAACGAAAAAGAAAGAAGGTATGTTCAAAATGTTGCTTGTATGGATATGATAAGGTCAATAAGGTAAACATTAGATGATTTCTGGGCCTCAACCAGTCTCTG
The DNA here is from genome assembly GCA_016801105.1 of Esox niger. Lineage (NCBI taxonomy): Eukaryota > Metazoa > Chordata > Actinopteri > Esociformes > Esocidae > Esox > Esox niger. The sequence continues at coordinate 5,611 of JACXGJ010015287.1, read as the reverse complement.
CCTAGGGCCCCTATATCAATAAAACCGACACTGGACCCGTCGATCAAAAACCAATTTGTCTGTGTGTGAAAATTGGAAAATGTCGCCCTCTGTCGAGTTCTCTTGGCGATGAACCACCACTCATGTCAGACACGCTGAACCGCACTGAACAAGAAATATATCCTAGGTCTCGAGCATACGCGATCTGACTGGTTTACAAGCGCTCTCAGCCCTTTCCTGATTGGTCAGTTGGCCTTACTCTGCCACTTCTCGACCTATGATTGGTCTAGAGCGGCCCAGCTGTGGATTATTGCGCTACCATAAGCGGAAGTGAAACTACTCAGGAAACGTACTGTAAATCCACTGTAGATTGAGAGCGAGATGTAAGGATGCAAGTATAACGGTATTTGACTATACGACAATATTTAGTCAGAATGATATTATTTACTTGCGTGACAGTGTTTTTAATTAGCGCTTGGGTCGAGGGAGCAGACAAAAAAGAGGGAGACGATGAATGGGTCCATCTCCCGAATAAATGTGAAGGTAAGGAGTGCATGAACACAAACGATGCCATTCATTTGCCCGGTTATTGAACGTGTTTTGAATCTATATGAATAGTATTCTACAAATGTTCGTTGTTGTAACTAGATTGAACTGCATTGTACATTGTGTTAGACTTGGTAGTACTGTGGAGGCTTTAAATAGTTTTCCGTTATACTAATGCGCGTGTGCCTACAAGATGCAGAAGTGAAACCCTAGATAAAGGTGCTGTTGTTGTCTTGGTAACGGAGCGCTCGCACAAGTTCCTCTCTTTTCAGGCACCAGCTTAATCGTACCCATCACCAGAGGCATAGGTTTGTTGTGGGGTGGGGGTCATGACCCCCAATATCCAGTGAAAAAAAAAAAAAAATCAACAATGAAAAACCCTGATCCCCCCCCCCCACGAACACGGTCAGTTCTCAATATTGTCCTCTCCTCTCCCAGTGTGTAAATTTGTTAGTATCGAGATGAAATCTGCCTTTGACGAGACTGGCAAAACCAAGGCCGTCATCGAGAGGAATTACCGTTTCCTTGACGACAACAAGGGCGCTCCGCCGATCAAATATGTGAAGTCGTAAGTGCCGTCACTTCACTAACACGCATTTTTCAGTAATTACTGTGTACATCCAATTCTTTTGGCTCGGTTATTATTGTATGTGGTCAGTTAACCTGATGCTAGATCTGGGTCTCAGTCCTCCACTCAACACCGTGTCTGTGTTAAATATTTTCAAGTCTTGCTGTCCTTGACACTTGAGCAGTGTCTATTTTCTGTCTGTGTCGTCGCAGTGGAGATAGCAGCGCTGTTATGGTAGCATGGGACAGGAACTTGGCCTGGGTCACTTCCTGTGGGAGGTGACCTAGCCTTTATAAATAGTTAGTTCTGTCACTGTATGATAGGAGGTTGTCAGGACTGTGGCTTTGTGATACAAGCATGAAAGGCTACCTTCCAACTTCAGCAGTATATATATATATATATATATATATTAGTTTAAACTGTGTTTCCACTGGCAGCCCAATGCTGGTCTTCTGTCTCCACCAAGTGGTCTTTTGACTAATAACAAATATAACTAGCCTCCTTCCCTTGTCCCTTCCTCCCCATAGAGACATTCGCTTCATCGAGGTGGTAGAGAATGTTTGTCAGAGGCTGTCTGAGTACAACCTCCACAAAGAGAGGGAAGGCAGCAACCGCTTTGCCAAGGTCAGTGTGCACGTGCGCGCACGGTCTTACTAAGCACGCGGTTCTGAAGGACACCCTGATATCTCTCTGTGCTGGACTGTGATGTTTGGGACAGATTTAGTGAACCCCGACCTGTGTCCCCCCAGGGGATGTCTGAGACGTTCTCCACTCTCCATGGTCTGGTCCATAAGGGGGTAAAGGTCGTGATGGACATTCCCTATGAACTGTGGAACGAGACATCAGCAGAGGTCGCCGACCTCAAGAAGCAGGTGACGACCAGCTGGTTTCAGTGAATCGATACGCTGCTTAAAAAAGGACCTTGTTTAACTCCCCAGATGTGTTGTGTTGAGACCGTTTTTTTCCGTGTGCGTTTCCAGTGTGACGTGATGGTCGAGCAGTATGAGGAGGTGATTGAAGACTGGTACAAGGGCAACCAGGAGGAAGACCTCACCACGTACCTCTGTGAGAAACATGTTCTGAAGGGGCAGGACACAGGTAATGTAACACACACACACACACACACAACTTATTCAGAAACACAGAGAGATGGCCCTGTTAGAAATCAGATGTTTCGTATAGTGGTTGTAGTAATGATCGCGTACCCGGTTGTCAAGGGCGAGTGTAGATCATTTGTTTGTTGCAGTATTAGATAGGCTTGTTCATGAGGTTACGGACCTGGTCTTCCTTACACAACCTCAATCTCATCTCACTCAGTCTCTACTCTTCTCTCAACTCGTCTGTAATGTGGTGTACAAGCTGTTAAATACATTGAGGGGCGTGTTTACCTAGCAAAGCCAAGACAGTAACCCCCATGCCAACTGGTCAATGTAAACATTCCTGTGGTTACCAGAGTGCAACCTACAGAGAGAATCTAAACACAGAGGTTTCTGTTATTCTCATTGTCTAAGCACATTCACTTCTTATGAAATGTACATTCATATTGTAGTTGTTAATGCTCAGATCCCACAGTTCACACAGACAATAAATGTAACTTTATACTGTAAAGTCAATCACATGCAAATGTGAACCCTCTCTTGTCTGCCTCTGTCATCCTCCCCACTTTCCCTCTTTTCTGTCTTCTCTGGCCAGCGTGCCTCAGTGAAGTGTACACTAAGAAGAAGGGCGACGCGGCCGCCATCGCCGAGGAGAGGAAGAGGAAGAAGGGGGTAGGAAAGAAGGGAGCAAAGGGCAAAGACGTGGGAGCTGGGGAAGGGGGGGGCGAGGGCCAGGAGGCGGAGAAGACCATGAAGAAGAGGAAGAAGAAGGAGAAAGTGAAGAAGAAGAAGAAGAAGGCGAAGGCCGCGCTGCCCCTGTCCTCTGAGAGGGACGGGATGACGTCGGATGAAGACGTCCAGGGAAAGGTGGACCTCCTCGGGGAGAAGACGGAGCTGTGATACCCCTGAAGGGAGGCAGCCCTGGGCCAGGTCTCTATTGGCAACCTGTCCCCTATCTAGGGCACTAAGCAGGGAATAGGGAACCAGATGACCACAGAGGACTGGTGGGGGTTTGGGTACTGTTTGAAACAACTATTTACTTCCTTTTTGCTTTTACCCCTCCCTTTACTGTTTACCCTTTCTTTGCACTTCTCTTTGGTTCCCTGCTATTCCATCCCTTCCCTGGTGTGAACACAGCATATCTGTCTTCCCTCGTTATCTGTTTTCTCTGCTTTCCCTCCATCCTCTGGTGAATATCGACTGGGTCAATTACATGAAGTCCCACTCAACGTTCTGCCTGGGAGGGTGGGACCCAGATCTGGTTCCTTGACAGCTGTTTTAACTCTTTTCTTTTGGTCAGGCATGGAAGTCTGTTAAAGCATTCCCTAGTGGAACCGCCAGTGCTGGTGTGCGTGTGCGTGTGCGTGTGCGTGTGTGTGTGTGTGTGTGTGTGTGTGTGTGCGCATGTTTGTACCTTTTCCTGTGACTTTGATGTCCGAGGCGCATTATTGTGGCTTTTTGTGTTTTTCTACACATTCAGTGTTTCTCTTCTCTTTACTTCAGGTACTGATGCCACTATTTACTTTAAAAGGCCATTGTGTTTTAAGAGGCTGGACACTTTGCCTGGACGTCGTCTATCTACACGTTAGTCAGAAGGGAATTGGACGTTTCAGAGATTTTAAATATTCAGTATTCAGCTGGGTTTGAAGTGAAACTTGATTACTGAAGCAATATATTGGTAACAATTAGTTTTAGACTATGTAGTTCAGTAAACATAATGCAGCTTTTTGTAAGAATTTTCATCAAAAGTGTAACTGTGGATTTCCATTTTCTGGGGAAAACATAATAGCCTTTTTTTGCTCTGTTCCATGTTTTCTTTAAATGAATGTGTGCAGTCTTCTTTAGATTTTAATACAACCACTGAATTCATTGGCAATGAATCATGGAGTCACTGGACCAGACAGATGAATGTGTGTTTAGTTGACAGTGTACCGGCTCTGCAAAGCTGCTAGTAAGTAGTGTGCGTGTGCGCGTGTGCGCGTGTGTGCGTGTGTGTGGGTGTGTGTGTGTGTGTGTGACCTTGGTCCAGTGACTTTAGTGTGCTTAAACAGGTATTTCAATAAATGGGATGCTTTTGAAAAAATATATTTGTCTTACTTGTTTATGTGATGTTTTTTTATTTACTAAGACTGTTTTTACAGTAAACATTTTTCCCTTTGCTAAAGTAATGTGTTCATAGTTGTAATGTAAATAAAAGATTATTATCTCTTAATTATAATAATTAATTTAATATCTCTTATATTCTAGCTAAGCACTTTAAAACATAAATTTTCCAGATGGAACCGTGAAGTTTGTGTGTTACACATATTTTACAGTAATATATATTTTAGGGCTGGGCTGGGTCCTTAAAACTTCATATATCAAATTGTGAATATTGTTTATCTCAGTAGGTTTTCACCTTGCATTGTAGTCATTGTGGAATAACAAATGGGCTGTGTGTTGGATTCCTAAAGGAGGAGGGTATGGTAATGAAATGAAGATTCTCTATGCACATCAACACTCCTCACCTTTCCAGTATTTTTGTCTGTCATAACACCTTTTCAGAGTGAACAGAACGACAGGTGGAATGTTATTAAGTCCGCTTCAGCATCTGTCTGAGGGTTATTTTAACAGTGTTGAAGGCTTTGTAACAAACCCTAAAGCCAGTTTGACTGGTTGATTGTATAATGACTTCAATTTCTAAGACTTAACAAATTTAATAATTTTGACAAGAAAGTAAATGAATGCAGGTGCATCTCAAAAAATTTAAATGTTGTGGAAAACTAATTTTTCCCCGTAATACAAATCCAAAAATTACACCATATATTCTAGACTCATTATGATTACAGCTGACAGCTCATGAAAATCAAAAATCCAGTTTCTCAAAATATAAGACTAAAACATTTATAATGTTTTTAAAATGTGGTCGCGTGCACTAACCCATCCAGATGGTTCAATAAAATGACTGCTTTACAACCCCTTTTGCACATTTTTATTTACTATGAATATATTATCAGTGTCCAGGGTTCTAATGGAAATTGATTCATGCTAATTAGTAGCCATTTGAACACGATCAGGCTGTGTGTTTTGTCTCTGCTGTATGAAGGCATCTGCTGAAGAATTGTCTTTCTCTGAAATCAGCTGACTAGGGGGGAGGAGAATAACATCAACCTGCCACTGGGACTTTAGAAAACCAATAGCACTGGTTCTGTTTCTTACTCTCTCTTTAATAGCTGCAACAATAAGGAGCAACTTTTACCTGAAACACAGGTAAGTGGAGACTATTTGTGTATTCAAATTAAAACTATCATTCTCTTCTCTGTAGTATTTCTAACTTCAGTGCCATGCAAAAGTCTTAGAGCTCTCAGGTGTTCAGTGTTACAGTGTTCCTTAGTCAAATTATCCAAGTAGTTAATTATCTACAGTGTGTTTTGAGTCTATG
>JACXGJ010015286.1:0-13718 GCA_016801105.1 Esox niger | reverse complement strand
TGGCCTAGACCATAGCAGCTCCTAGCATAGTGGCCTAGACCATAGCAGCTCCTAGCATATTGGCCAAGACCATAGCAGCTCCTAGCATAGTGGCCTAGACCATAGCAGCTCCTAGCATAGTGGCCTAGACCATAGCAGCTCCTAGCATAATGCCCCTAGACCAGCAGTTCCTGTTAGTAGCATACAGATCTATTGAGTGACAAAACCAAGCTGAGCACGTACTGTTGCCCAATATTCTTGTGAATCGTATTTGTCATCATACAGTTTGGTGTTAAATATTCACTTAAAAAGCTATGCAAGCATGAGGAAAATGTTGCACACACTGGTTTGCTAAGCATGTATTATTGTCAAGTTTGATATTGGCTAGGTTTTTTGGAAGCAAGCAAAAATAACAAAATGTTCTGCAGGTGAACAGCTTTTTTTCGTTCTTTTTCTATTTTTATCCCAAAATGTAAACTGCGACTGTGCTTCTCAGCCCAGATGAAGTTTATTACCCCAGTGGGCAATCTGCTTCAGGATCTCGGAGTCACAGTGCATTTGAGTGCAATATAAACCTGCCACTACTGCATTTCTGCTCCGCTCATACTAAGACTGAACCATTACCTTACATTAATGATCAACTGGTCCGCTGCTGAAGTCATATGTATCTGTTTGGTTTCCCTATTCCTTGCAGGTACCTTAAGTACACACAAAAAAGTTTACATATCAATAATTAATGGAACTGTCAAATTTGTGCTCTTCCTTCTTGCTCTGAATGGTGCTCTGTTGTCCACGTAAAACTAAAGCTGTGTAACACTGATGGAGACGTGCTGTGATGAATGGTGCCATGTTAGCCCGATGCCGAGTTGGGTCCTAACGGAGAAGGTCAACTGTGCTTCCATGGACACTGACTCATACCGAGACGTCAGCCAATGACGGAGAGGAATTCGCCAATGGTCACGTCAAGCTCAGGGCCTGATGACCTCACGCCGACCCTCAGAGCCAAGATCTGTCCGAGCGGCGCGGGTTAGAAAGGGAACGGTGATGCTGCTACTAAATATTTGTTTCTTTCTTACTTTGTATGTATTTTTTTAAGGCTAACTTTTCCCCCCGCAGATTCAGTTGTTCTCTTTTTTTTGGCCATTGATAAAAGCTATATCAAAGCAGTGGGACTTTGATGCAGAGGGAAAAAACCTCTGGCAGCAGGACCTGATGAGACAGCCAGGTTTTCATTAGATGAGGTTGGGACTGAGGCCAGACAATATGGGCGTCGGGGGCTGGAGCCAGTATGAGGCAGGGTGCTCCAGGATCCGCCTCACCTAGTGGAGCCGGCAGACTAAGGCAGGGCCTAGCAGCCCCCAACATGCCCTTTTACAAATGAACACACATACACACACAGATGGGTGATTTCCATTAAGATGGCTCGGCCCAGCTTTGCTTAAAGAATAGGTTGACTGGCATGGGTGGCTTAGTGCTAAATGTCAGGATGTGATGTGGTTTGAGAAGGGGTCCGGTGAGCCAGACAGATAGGCCAGGAGAGGACGGGGGCGGCAGATGAAAAGGCCTGGAAAGTTCACGGGCCGACTGTCGTTTTACTGTACACAGGAATGACGAATGGATCATTTGGGGCTTTTAAGAAATGGAGTACAAATACAAACAGGACGAAGAACCTTTCAGTCAATAAACCAATGCATAAAACCAAACCTCAAAACCCGTTGGTATGGAACGGATGATATACTTACATCCACAATGACACCCTCATCCCTAAACAGCACTCTTCTTTGGACCAGAGCAATGTCAAAAGTTCTGTACTATAAACGGGAATACGTGTTTAAAGCATTCTGAGTGCGTGTCTGTTTGGGACATGGGCAGCTGTGTTATTCCAGAGCCTGTTACCTCGGCCCACCAGTTGGCTACAGGACCCTTCTGAATGTTCCAGATTCCCAAGGATAATAATAGTCCAAGTGTAACCCTGTCGGGAGCTCAGAGCCAGGCCAAGCATTCCCAAATGGCACACTTTCCCCGGCAAATGGCAAACAATCCCTGCATGCTCCTTTTGATATGAGGCCTGGCTTAATGAAGTGTCCTAAATAGGGGAGAAGGTGACATTGGGATTGTAGCCCACTATGTCTCCTTCATCGCACTGATCACCTACTAATGACCCTCACTAAAAGAGCCCTCTGTCCACAGCGATAAGATAAAGACCTGTTGTCATGTCACTTCTAATGCATTACCCCTGACACATTACCACTAATACATTACCCCTGACACATTACCACTAATACATTACCCCTGACACGTTACAATTAATACATTACCCCTGACACATTATCCCTGATGCATTACCCATGACACATTACCACTAATACATTTCCCTTGACACATTACCACTAATACATTACACAAGCCTGAGATCCCTGGCACATTACCAATAATACATCAACACTGACACATCCCTGGTACATTAGCAATGTTGGTGAACGGGTGTTGGTACATTACCAATGTTGGTGAACGGGTGTTGGTGATGGAGTGTTGGTGAATGGGTGTTGGTGATGGAGTGTTGGTGAATGGATGTTGGTGTACAGATGCTGGTGTATGAGTGTTGTGATGGAGTGTTGGTGAATGAATGTTGGTGTACAGATGTTGGTGTACGGATATTGTGATGGAGTGTTGGTGAACGGATGTTGGTGATGGAGTGTTGGTGACTGGATGTTGGTGTACAGATGTTGGTGTATGGGTGTTGGTACATTACCAATGTTGGTGAACGGATGGAGTGTTGGTGAATGGATGTTGGTGTACAGATGTTGTGATGGAGTGTTGGTGTACCGGTGTTGGTGATGGAGTGTTGGTGTACGGGTGTTGGGGAACGAGTGTTGGTGCATGCCTGTGTCTTCCTGTGTTTTGCGTCCTCAGGCTCCATGATCCCTCAGTGCGTTCAGGCCTGTGTTCTCAGTGTGGGTGTGTTTGATGTTTGGCTCCAACAGCTGATAACAATCATCTCCGTTAAGCTGATTAAAGGGAACTGTGGCCAGGCAGCAGCCTCATCTGAATGTTGGTTATCTCTCATTAGATTCATATCTCTCTGTGTCACTGAGCAAGGCCTCGACCGGGACATCTTCGCACTTTACCCTGTACACACACATACACACACACACACACACACACCCTGTGCACACACATCCTCCCTTATGCCACAGGCAAACAACAACACTAATGCGAGGAGCTCGCTAGTCAAGAACTTGAGGCTTCTCAATTTGTGTCACCAAAACGTCGCTGCTGTTGTCACGGCGACAAATCATCTGGGTCTGTCCCAAAGGCTGTTCATGTCCCTGGTCTTATCAAGGTCATTAAACAGCATCTCTCTCTTTCATCTGCACCCTTTTATCTCATTTGTCTATCCCGGTAAAGAGGGACAGGGAGTTGCAAGGCATAGATTCACTTCGCTGCTATCTGAATGGATATCTTTCTGGCTGAATGGCAGGCTGTATCCAAATGGCTCTTCTCATGTTATGCTATGCCATGCTAGGTTATGCTGCAGTATGGTATGCTATGTTTAATGTCATGTCATGCTATGCAATGCTAGGTTATGCTGCAGTATGGTATGCTATGTTGAATGTCATGTCATGCTATGCAATGCTAGGTTATGCTGCAGTATGGTATGCTATGTTAAATGTCATGTCATGTTATGCTATGCTAGGTTATGCTGCAGTATGGTGTCCTCTGTTAAATATCATGTTATTTGATGTTATGCCATGCTAGATTATGCCACAATGTTGTGAAATGCCATGCTATGCGTTATGCTATGTTATTAGGTTGTATATTATGCTGACTTATAATATGTTGTGTTATGATACGCTAGTATGATGTATTATGCTAGGTTATTCTACAAAGTTTGTTATGATATGCTGAGTTATGGTATGATATGCCATTATACGCTTTGATCTAAAAAGATATGTTAGGATAAGTTATATTATGCCATGTTTTCATATGTTGTGGTATAATTGTTTTATGTTGTATTACGTTATGCTATGTCATGATTTGTTATTATAAGAATATGCTACGTTAACTTATTTTAAAGCTATAGTATAATTTGTTATTGAAATGGTGTGATTTTATTATCTGTTATGCTTGGTTGATTTGGTTGAAAAATAACAATATATTCTAATTTCACATTTGACCTCTGCAAAATAAAATGAAAACCATCAATAAAGACAAGGTATAAAGATTTTGCATAAGTGAAAGTAAAGGTATGTGCATCTACATATACCTTTTATATTATGCTGTGTATTGGTATTCTATACTATGATAAGCTATGCTATTTTAAGATTTTTTTATGCTATTTTACACTATGCTTTGATATGCTATGCAAGTGGTGGGCAATTATTTTGGCTTAAGGGCCATCAGAAGAGGATTCACCAGAGGGCTGTACAGACTTTGTGGGCCAGGAAGGAAGATGTTTTTAAAAGCAAACATATATAGATATGAAATTTTACAGACATTCTATCTAGTTTTAGACAGTCAAGTCTGGCTTAACTGCTCATTTCATTCCAAAATATGATTTCCCCCCAATAATCGGTTTCACTAACTCCCCTCAGTTTAAGATCATGGACGGTTATTGGTCAGCCACATAACCTCTGTCAACATAATATTTCTAACATGTTCTCCTCTTCTGTGCTCCTGACTGAGGCGTTGCCTAGATAACGAAAAACAGCGCTTGTGTCAGCCACAGTGAGACATTTCATTCCTTGTTGGTTTTATCTGTCCAGTTTTCAGTCAGTTGTTGTTTTAACATTTTTTAATAAAAGACAGTTCTAGTCATAGTTATGCAGCAAATTGTACAAGCACTATTGTCATGTTATTTGTTATGTTATCCGAATTTGTTACAAAAACCTCCCATTAATCCACCATTGCCATGTCAGAAAAATCATTATATGTAATATGCCATATTTTTTGTGTTGGGTTTTTGTGTTGTGATGCCTGATGACCATTGTGTTGTCCAATAAAGGGCTTGCCATGAAGGTTGTCTTTGTCTGATCATCGAGTTGCCAAAACAATGGGGATCTGTATCAAATCTAATCACATTTAAACCAAATCGGATCATGTCAGATCATAATTGCTTTCGTGAGGAACTGCATTTAATACAGTCGGGGTCGCTGGTGCTGGTTGTGCATCGACGGAACCCATGAGATGCATCAGACAGCATCTGACCTTATGTACAGCTGGACGTCACACGTGTTTAACTCATTACATTGAAATGGCATAGATAAACCATCAATCTTCAGTGCAATTTGTCCTTCAGACCAAGGGGTAGTATTTGTTTACTTTAGTACCATGCTTTTTCCGAGTCTCTGGATGGCAGACTAACATATTCGGTGGAAATGTCACTGGAATTCCTGGAATAGCCAACCCATTAACCTCTGGACATCAACTCTGGCATCCAGAAACCTCCTGAAGGTCTTCTCCTGTCTATTGCTTTAATGAATAGTGATACATTTCAAATTAATGTTGGACCACTGAAGTATAATTATTTAATCTATTTAATATAAAGCAGGGCTCTTCAGATTTTGTATTGTAGCAAACAGAAGCATAGGCGCAAACACGCACACAGATATGCGCAATCACACACAAACACTAAGTCAGTAAGTCAGTCAGTCAGTTAGGGGTAACATGGCTGCCTGTAGTCCATCCCAGTGGGGGTCTTTGAGGAGAACAAAGCCAGCCTGTAGTCCACTGACCCATGTTGCTCTGAGAGACCAATGACAGAATGGTGAAGGGATGTGACTGTGGTGATTATACTGTTGCAGTGAAGGGTGTACAATATTGTCCACACTCTGACTCTATGCAGTCAATCAATTAACCAATCACGTTAATTCATTTTTAGGAAGGCCATTTGCATATGCAGTTGACACAAAGTGTTTATACAAATATCCTGATTGCTTCCCAAAGAGCAAGCAATGCAGTGGATAGGAAAAAATACATAAAAATGGAAACACATAGGTAGAAACCTTAAGAGGAACCAGGCTCAGAAGAATGGCATGAGGTAACTCTGGGTCAGGAGGGAGAGGTAACTCTGGGTCTTCCTTTTCTGCTGCCTGTTTCTTCTTAACACTTGATGGTTTTTGCGACTGTTCATGAAGAAACTTTCAACAATCTTGAAATTGCCCTAATTGACTGACCTCCATGCCTTCAATTATTGATGGACTGTTGTTTCTCTTTGCTTAGTTGAGCTTTTCTTGCCCAAATACGGACTACTACAATACAAACATAAGGATGGTATTCTGTATACCAACCCTAAGTTTTCACAACACCGCTGATGGACCCAAGCTCATTAAGGAAAGAAATTCCACAAATTAAGTTTAACAAGGCATACCAGTTTATTCAAATGCATTCATGTGACTACCTCATCAAGCTGGTTGAGAGAATGCAAAATTGTGCAAAGCTGACATCAAGGAAAAGTTTGGCTACTTCGAATAATCTACAATATGAATTGTATTTGGTTCTGTTTAACATAATCTTGGTTGCTCCATAATTCCAAATGTTTTATTTAATGTCTTAACTATTATTCTACACTGTGGCAAAATAGTAAAACTAATAAAATCTGCAGTTGGTCCAAACCTTTGACTGGCACTGTATATTTACAGTATACATATAAATATATACATCCATAAAATATAGAAAAATATATTTGGGTCTTATTTTTGTGGAAAGGTTTTACATTGAAAGGTTAATTGCCACAATTACAATTTTCAAAAGAAAAATAAATCATAAAAAAGCCCTTGTAATCTCAAGGAAACTCTGGTTGTGTGAATAGGCCCTAAGCCCTGTGTTTCCAGGGCTTGCCGAGTCGGTGTTGATGTTTACTTACAGCACAGCTACAAAGCACTTTATTTACTGTCAGGACTATTCCACTGAGGACAGCGCCAGCCTCTCACTTTGTTTTACGATTTCTGTCAATAGTGGCTTACCGGTGGACAAGCCAATACATCCTCCTTATTTCTCTGGGAGAGAAAGAGGGAGCGAGGGAGAGAGCCTGAGAGGCCAATCCCGTATTTAGTGGGGCCTTTTTAAGTAGCTGTATCAACACTTGACTCTCCACTCTCGTGTGTATAATGTCATTGGAGAGCAGTGGTTGGACACACACAGACGGGTCACAGGTTCAGACAGGATAACAATCTAGAGTAATAACCTGCCTTTTAGAGATTTTTATTCCACTCTAATGGAAAAAGTAGATTTAACAAAACGTGTGTATTTTTATGTCTTTACCTCTATAAGCTATTTGAATTGAATGTGTACTCCATTTTTGGTGAAGATTATGTACATTCAATCAAACTTTTGTTGACCAATGAGAAATCACAATTGATTCCAAGCAGAAAACGGGCCCATGCATAAAGACTGTGGCGTACAGTATATTCGAACCAAGCTACTGTTTTCTCACTTCTGATTGGGTTGAAGATTATTCAAGAAGCATTCATTATTTCCTTGTAACTCATGCTATAATTATATTCCAGTCTTACCTGTTCGGTTGGAAACATTTTTGTAGTTTTTTTTATTTCCACTTCCTAATTTTACAAAAATGTCTCTCCTATTTCAATGAACAGGGGAGAGTTGAAGCTCACAAAATGCTTCCCCCACATCAATCCATTCTGCATTTTCACATCGCTCTTCCAATCCAGGATGTAAGCCGGGTCAGTGCGTGTTGGATAGAACTAGCATTCAGCTACCTTTCAGGTGCCCAATGCGTCTGAGGGAGTCTCCAGAAAGCAGTTAGCCATGCTGACGATGCCGCCCCCCACCCAGGTTATACTGTCTTATGTGTATGGGGCTGAGACAATGGTGGACCGCTCAGCTCTGAAGTCAAGTACCGTAGAACGCTCCACCATGCTGGAGCCCCCATGAATTCAATTTTCATCAAGCTAAGGATCATGATTTGGTTAGCTAATCCCTAGAGTGGATGATGCCATAGGTTCTATGATACAATACTATTTTAAAACATGATAAATAACTATAGCCGTGGTGTAAATGGGATAGTCAACTCACAACCTGGTAGGGTTTTATTTGATTATCCCTTACATACAATATATTTAACTTGTCAGTACCATAATCACAACTCAGGAAAAGAAAGACTATACAAACTTGACAACCACAAAAGGAGTATAATTCTATTAAAGCACTAAGATGTAGCTTATCTTCCAATGTTATCATGGAGCATACACTGCTGAGAAGCATCTCAAATGGATAACAGCAGGTTTAGTAAGTACACCTTTAGATTTCCAAAGTGCAGACGATAAGGGCATTAGCGGTGAGGTGCAGAATAGCTAATTGTCTTTGAATAATTTTCATGATATACTTTATTCTTCTTTTCTCTCCCCAGTGTTGATAATCATTAGCATGTCATTGTTTGCAGGATTTGGTGAGTTCACGATAAGGAGAGAATGTCTGCTGATGATAGCTAGAATTGGAACGGGATGGGAATTTTTAACCAATTACAGTAGATAATGTGGCAGAGTTTGAGCCAGCAGGTCAGCCAGTGAAGAATATCCTTGTTTTTAGTTCTCAAACTGACCATAACATCAGCATGATACGTTATCAGTATGATAACATATCATAGTTTGCCGTAATAAATTATTAACAGAGTAACTCATTAATTGACAATGTGACACATACAATGAATTAGAAGTCACTTCCTTGATCTGTGGTGCCACGATGCGCTAGGCACTGAGATTTGTCTGTCTGTTGTATGATGGCTTCACCTCTGACCCCAGGGCTAACACCAGTTCTGCATTCTATGATTAAGCATCTCATCAGGTGCCTCCATGTTAGCCTCCATATTAGCCTCCATGTTAGCCTCCATGTTAAACTTCATATTAGCCTCCTTGTTAGACTCCATGTTAGCCTCCATGTTAAACTTCATGTTAGCCTCCTTGTTAGACTCCATGTTAGCCTCCACGTTAGACTCTATGTTAGCCTCCATGTTAAACTTCATGTTATCCTCCTTGTTAGACTCCATGTTAGCCTCCATGTTAAACTTCATGTTAGCCTCCTTGTTAGACTCCATGTTAGCCTCCATGTTAAACTTCATGTTAGCCTCCTTGTTAGACTCCATGTTAGCCTCCACATTAGACCCCATGTTAGCCTCCATGTTAGACTCTATGTTAGCCTCCACGTTTGCCCCCATGTTAGACTCCATGTTAGCCTCCACATTAGACCCCATGTTAGCCTCCATGTTAGCCTCCATGTTAGCCTCCTTGTTAGACTCCTTGTTAGATTCCATGTTAGCCTCCACGTTAGCCCCCATGTTAGACTCCATGTTAGACTACATGTTAGCCCCCATGTTAGCATCCATGTTAAACTTCATGTTAGCTTCCTTGTTAGACTCTATTTTAGCCTCCACGTTTGCCCCCATGTTAGACTCCATGTTAGCCTCCATGTTAGCCCTCATGTTAGCCTCCATGTTAAACTTCATGTTAGTCCTCCTTGTCATACTCCATGTTAGCCTCCATGTTAGCCTTTTTCCATAGCCATGTTGCTGTGTTGACATGACTGTGTCCTCACTCTGCTGGTCAAGCCACTGAGCCATTTCACTCTACAGGTTAACTGGTGGACTAGTATACGTTCATATGTCCGAGTACATTTAACAAAGCACATTTTTCATTAGCAGTTGTCACAAAGTGCCTATAGAAATAACCAGACTAAAATCCAAAATACAGCTTCGGAAAAAATTAAGAGACCACTGGACCTTTTTCTTTCCTTTCCGAAAAAATCGAAAAGGAAGGTTTTGAAAGAAAAACAAAAGCATTCAATTTGCAGTGGCCTCTTTATTTTAACCCTTCTTTACTTCACTCCAACTTTTCCGGAGCTGTATCAAGTAACAAGATGTTAAAGTACAGTACATTATTCTAATGTATTCTGCTGTACTGAACTTTGATCTATTATTTTCTTCTGGGCTTTACTCTGATCAACTGTATTCCACTGTACAATACTCTGATCTATTGTATTCTACTGTACTGTACTCTGATCTATTGTATTCTACTATACTGTACTCTGATCTATTGCATTCTACAGTACTGTTCTCGGATCCATTGTATTCTACTGTACTCTACTCTGATCTACTCTATTCTACTCTTCTGTACTCAGATTTACTGTACAGTACTCTGATCTATTGTATTCTATTGTACTGTAATCTAATCCATTGTATTCTACTTTAGTGAACTCTGATCTACTGTATTCTACTGTACTGTGATCTACTACATTCAACTATACTGGACTCTGATCTATTGTATTCCACTGTACTGTACTGTGATCCACTGTATTCTACTGTACTGAACTCTGAGCTACTTTATTCTACCCGACTGAACTCGGATCTACTGTATTTTACTGTACTGCAGTAGGCACTGCCCCATGGCTTCGATGGAAGAGGTCTCCTTATATGGCATGGTTAAAACACAGGTGGCACAAGGTACATTGGCTTCACTGACAGAGTGGGGCTAGGAGGTGCTGCTGAGGCCTAGGGCGGTACAGGGGCAGGGGGGGAAGAGGATGTTCTGTAGGAGGATGTGGGAGGTGCCAGGGGAGCGCGGGCCGTTCTTGATGTGCACAGATTTTGACAGTAGGGGGTCCCAGGTTCTAACTGAGCAGTGTTTTGTGTGCCTCGGCAGTAATAAAAGGCATGCCTGTACATGCCTGCAGGTGATCAGTTAGGGAGTCAGGGGGAGAGAGACACCCAATCACATCAACCTCACTTCAACGGGCCCTAATGCTTTATTTATAACGCAGCCATCAGCACCCCCAGGTGAAAACCTCAGGTCCCTGAACACACCTGCCCTCAGGTAGCCTGTATTCTACTGTACTGCGCGATTCTGATCCACTCCGTCTACCTTCAAAAGCCTTTCCTCACTCTGAACATCCCACTCTCTGTCTCGGTCTCTGGGAGACAAGAGAAGCAGATGAAAGGCGTTGATTGACGCATTCCAATCTGCATACAGCAGCACAGTCTTTCACATCGGTCTCCGTCTAACATGTACCACTTCTCTCTCTCTCCGCTGGGGTGGGGAAGACTTGAATACTCACCCCCCGGCCCAGCACCACTCACTCTCCCACTGAGCCAAAGAACCGCCTCAGAGGAACAGATGAGGGGGTGGCAGCGAAGACAGGAGAGAAAAGAAGAGAAGACAAAGAGAGAGAGAGAAAGGGAAAAAGAGATTGAAGAGGAGGAAAAAAAGTGTCTAGCTCTTTTAAATGGAAGATGTACAATCCCTCTCACTCCAACCTGCATTTCTGGGTCACTGGAGACATTTAAACTGCACTTATAATTAACAGCTATTTTTAAACAGAGCGGGAGAAATGGAGCAGTGGTGAGGTACAAAAGCATTAAAATTGCCCCAGATTCTGCTATTGAATAGGACACATCACAGCAATATGCTGCCAGATCAAAGTATGGGAGGAGAGAGGAGTCAGGCCGATCAGCGGGGATAAATTGTTCCCTTTATAATGGCGCAAGAATAGGCCTCTTTTGCAGCTGAAACAATTTAAGAACTGCATTCATGACGTCTCTGTGTCCAGTTCGTTTGTCTCTCCGTTCATCTGCTGTGCACGTCTCTCCCATCTCTCTCTCGCTCTCTCTCTCTCTCCTTCTCTCACTTGTCCTCTCTGTTTCCCTTTTTCGAACACAGCAGCAGCGCTGTTAACTGGTAGCCTATGGCGGGACAGAATGAAGATGTGCTGTAGCTAGCTGACACTGCACTGAAAGCCTAATAGAAGGGAAAGTGGTTATCAGTGGCATCCCTTAAGACCAGGCTCAATGTGCCTCACACTAATTATGTGCAATGCAAATGCGCAGGGCGTCTTGAAGGCAGCGGGGGTAGCGCAGGAGAACTACGCACACCGGATTATTTATATATTTACATGTTGATGTATTATTTCATTCATGAATAGAGAATCACAGGAACCAAGTGTCAAGAGGTCTGGATGAAAGTGACTGCTAATAGCGTCAACTGTTCCATTCTTTCTTTCTCTATCCCTCCTGATCTCTCTCTGTCTCCTCCCCTCCGTCTCTCCCCACCTCTCACCTCTCTCCCTCCCGCTCGCTCACCCTTTCTCATTCTCTGACTCTGTCTCTCTCTCTCTCTCTCTGAGTTGACATGAATGTGTGAAAGGATCTCATAGGAGGAAGTCTATAAATACATCTCCTCACATTCATGAGCAACCTCTGTCAAAGGGCAGCATTATTAAACCGTTTAGTGTGTGTGTGTGTGTGTGTGTGTGTGTGTGTGTGTGTGTGTGTGTGTGCATGCGTGCATGCGTGCATGCAGGTTTAAACGCATGCATATGTACAGTATATGCGTGGATTTATGAGAGTGGTTTGGAATCAAAGCAGGCTGCCTGTGGAGTGCCATTAAACCGGTGTGGTTACTAATAGAGCAGAACAATACATGCTGATGCTTTTCAGACCCACCAGACTGACACACCTCCTGAACCGGTTGAATTGGGACAGGGCAGCGGTGTCCGGGTGCAGGACACTGTCATTTAGGACTTGGTGAGAAGGAGCAATCCACTGGCTACAGACACAGAGGACAGCCTCCTGAGCTTCCAGGCCATGGGCTTTGGAATCTGGTCTGAGCTGTTTATACAGACTGAACCAGTGACTGACATACAATCTGAACCAGTGACTGACACAGTCTGAACCAGTGACTGACATACAATCTGAACCGGTGACTGACACACTGTCTGAACCAGTGACTGACACACAGTCTGAACCAGTGACTGACACAGTCTGAACCAGTGACTGACATACAATCTGAACCAGTGACTGACACACAGTCTGAACCAGTGACTGACACACAGTCTGAACCAGTGACTGACAGTCTGAACCAGTGACTGACACACAGTCGGAACCAGTGACTGACTCAGTCTGAACCAGTGACTGACACACAGTCTGAACCAGTGACTGACACAGTATGAACCAGTGACTGACACACATTCTGAACCAGTGACTGACACCGTCTGAACCAGTGACTGACACACAGTCTGAACCAGTGACTGACATACAGACTAAACCAGTGACTGACATTCAGACTGAACCAGTGACTGACACAGTCTGAACCAGTGACTGACACAGTCTGAACCAGTGACTGACACAGACTGAACCAGTGACTGACATACAGACTAAACCAGTGACTGACACAGTCTGAACCAGTGACTGACACACAGACACGGAATTCATGCTACATGGTGGATACTCTCCCCAGTGAGAGGGAGGTGTTTTTAGTTTGGAACTGGTCTGGTCATCTGGCCACCATGCAGAGCAGCTTTAACATCAGGCTCTTATATAGCCTTGATTATCAGAACAACCTTGTGTGTCTGTGTGTTTAGGGAGGGTCTGTGTCTGTCTGTGCATTTGTGTGTTTGTGAGTGTGCGTGTGTGTACATACTGTATAAGGGTGGATTAATGTTACAGTAAGGGTTAAATTCAGGGTTTAGGTTAAGGTCAGGGTTTAGTTTAAGATCTGGGTTTAGTTTAAGATCAGGGTTTAGGTTAAGGCCAGGGTTTAGGTTAAGGTCAGGGTTAAGGTTAAGGTCAGGGTTTAGGTTTACATCAATAGTTATTTTAGTGGTACCAAATTGCTGGTCCTCACCTTGATAGTAAAGCCTATGTGTGTTTCTTGTGTGTGTGTTTCGGGGTAGAGGAAGGTTTGTGTGTGTGTGTGTGTGTGTGTGTGTGTGTGTGTGTGTGTGTGTGTGTG
>JACXGJ010015285.1:0-13719 GCA_016801105.1 Esox niger | reverse complement strand
TGTGCGTGTCTGTGCGTGTGCGTGTCTGTGCGTGTGCGTGTCTGTGTGTGTCTCTGTAGGATGCTACACGCATGTCCTCAGCCGGCTGTGTAGGAGAGCTGTGTGCCTTTCTGTCTGAAGAGGAGTTGAGATCTGTGTTGCTTCAGCACATCCTGGGTAAGTTGTCAGACCACATGCCACCCTATACCACAAGCATCCACTCTTTAAAAAGAAAAGGTGTTTTCACAATCAGGAAAAGGAACATTTGAGATCTTGACCCTTTATGTACCCTCCCCTGAGGTAAATTATCTGGATAATATTTGAATATCTTGTATGTCCATTTTCCTGGTTAACAGAGTCACTAATCTTCCGTATTAGCTAGCATGCAATCCATTTTACTCATTTCTAGCTAAACTCAAACTTATTCTATAGTAAGGAGACTTAACATTTAACGTGGAAATTTGTGTGATGTAGTAACGAGGTCCCCTCTCTCCTAGCTGACATCTCCGGTGTTGACTGGATGGTGAGGCACGGTCGCAGTATGGCCTTGGCCATTGCAGTCAAGTCTGCCCCCGAAAGTCTGTGTGGGGAGGAGTACAGTTCAACTGTAGTGGAGGCCATCCTGGCCAGTGCCACAGCAGACCGGGTACGAACCGACAACATTGGTCCCCATCTAAGGCCTTAACTCTCCCCGGAGTTTACTCATTCCCTTCAGCCATAGATGGATTGGCTTTTTAAACTCCTCTTTCCCCCTTTCTGAATTACCACTCCCCTGTCTTATCTCCCACCCAGATCCCCATAGCCACCAGTGGAATCCGAGCCATGGGCTACCTAATGAGGCATCAGCTCAGAACCAAGGGAGGAAGTGGTTGTCCGCAGCGGATCATCACACAGTTTGTCAAGGTGAGGCAGGGTGCTTTCTAATGTGTTCCTTCAGTTTTTTTTATACCATATTACAAAATTGTATATTTTAAATGTAAATGTGGCACGTATTGTGAATGAGTATGGACATTGTTAGGAATTGTCTGGAGTAAATTTGGTGTGGTTGATCGATTTGGATGTGAGAGTGGTAGTGACTGCAGTATTACAGTTAGTACAGTTGGTAGTAATGATAATCATTCGGTTTTGAATGAACATAAGGCTCTGTTTTATAGTAACCTACTTTGGTGTGGTTTTTAAGTTTGGAGTTAGCAGGGCTTTAAGTGTTTTGTTAATTGTTCTACTAACTAAAAAGTTAAGGAAAATGTTGGAGCAATAAAAAGTAAGGCTCTTTGAAATGAGCCTTAAGGGGGCACTTAAACCTTCCAAGAAGTTCACGGGCTGACGATGCTTGGGCTAATTGTACTGTTAATATTCGCCCCATGACCCACATTACACATCTAACATTATGTGGGAACTATGTAAAGCACTTACGTACTGCTACATCATGAAGGAAAAAATATCATTTACGTTGGCAATTATTGTCCTGTTTCGGGTGTCTGTGTCCATCACATAATGTGTGCTGCTGTAAGAGAGCAGTCTGGATGCTAGGCTTCTGCTCTTAGTGTCTTTAAACATGAGGACAAAATAGGTGTCAATGAAGACACTGAGGCTGTGAAATTTTAGGTAAAACCTTAAGCAGTTTTCTGTTTCAGTTAAGCCTAACAGATGAGGAACAATGTGAGGTATGTGTTGATGTCACAGCCCATACCATCCACAGAATACTTCACCAGTGCAACTGCAGAAGCTAGACTCCAAGGTGAAAACCACTAGTTGGCCTCATAACCTGGCTGACCGGTTTACAATTTACAAAATACCTAAAGAGCCTGGAGAGTTCTCAAAGGTTTTGGTGACAGATAACGCCAAGACTACAGTGGACTAGCCTGCTAAATTCCATAATGATTTCTTTATGCAATGATAGCGGAAATTTACAGAAACATCTTGTTAGTTGAAGTATAACCTAATTAGTAGACTCATCATATGGCAAGACCGTGACACAAACAGCCCAAATTAATCTCCAGATTTAAATACATTTGAAGATGGCTTTTATTTTCACCACCATCATCAGAATACCAAATGAGGGAATATCTTTTGGAAGAACGGTGTTCTATCCCTCCAGTAAGAGTTCCAGAGACTCATAGAATCAATGCCAAGGTGCATCGACGCTGTTAAGGTGGCATGTGCTGGCCCAAAACCTCACTGAGACACCATGTTGGTCTTTCCCCATCTATATGTAATAGCCTTCTGCTCATCTGGTTTTGTCAAGTCTACTGTCACATTTTGAAGGAATACGGGAAGTCTTTGAGTTTTGGAAGTTCTAACTAATAAGCAGTTCTTAAGCAAGTGTCGTTAAAAGCCTGTTTGAGATAATTAGGTTTGCTTTTTTTCGCAAGTGCCTTTAAAAACAACCACAGAACCTTATTACGGTAATTGTTTCCCCCCCCCAATATTTCTTGAACCAGTACCATTTTAGAGCTCTGTGTTTTAAGCTATAATAGTATGCAATTCTAGCATACTACCAGTACAATCAATAGTGAACTCGAAATATATTTTGACAGTAACACTGTCTTTCTGCACTTGATACAGTGAGTAAGTAGTTTTTGCCGACTGGTGTCTTTAATATAGCCGTATTTTCATACATATCGAATTAACGCGTATGTCTTGTACATAGTCTTCCTATAGGAACAAAGTCTGATTGACATACTGATGGAAGCTGGAATTTGTAGAGAGAATATGGAACTGTCTATAGTTCAAAGTATACTACAGCCTCTGTGAAACTATACTCATTACAGTTGATCCTGCAGCCAAACAGTGACCGCTAACACTGCCCACGAGTGATTTTTTTTTTTTAATTCCCAGGGTTAAGAATGTTTACCTTTTTGAATGTAAAAGTCAACATCTGAATTCAAGTGAACATGCTAAAGACCAGGGTGAAGGCAAACAGGCTATGAAACCTGCAGGAAATGACGATTTCTGCAGTACAGGCCTAGCAGAGCATCAACAGGGAAATACCCATGGTTCAAAAGCACATCCATATACTTTGCATTTAGGTCCATTGAGCTTTTAGGCACATTTTTAAACAGTTATATAAATTATATGAAATTGCTTCATAGGTACAAGCATACTTCCAGGCAGGATTGTTGATTTTAACTGTTGAAAGGCTTTTCTGTCTTAAATTTGAATACCTTAGTTGAACAGGAACGTAGTCCCTTTGCAAATTAAATGCACTAGAATTTGTGCAAATATGGTAGTAGTGTAAAACGGGTTTGTGGTATCAAGGTCTTTCAAGCATCCTGCCGACGGTCAGCGTACCCAGTCTTCTAGTTTTGATGTCATTTCTAGCCATACATTGTGTGCACAATTATTAGGCAAGTTAGTGTTCTGATTGTATCATTATTTCAATGCACATTTTCCAACTCCAAACCACAATCATTGGATTGAATAATTTTCAGTTAAAATGTATTGGTGTAATGTATTAGTGTAATGTGGGAGGGTGTGACAACAGTGAATAACACCTTATGGAAAATGGGCAAAAGAAGAGATTTAGCTGACACTGAAAAGTCAAAAATTGTAAAATGCTTTTCAGACAGAACAACACTCTTCAAATGGCTGGACTATTGAGGCGGGACCACCCGACAATTACAGGTTTTGTTGTGAATAGTCAACTGGGGTGTAAAAAATGCATGGAGAAGAAAATATGCAAATTAACTGCAAAAGCAAGCAAGTTAATTTATTTA
Organism: Esox niger; assembly: GCA_016801105.1. Taxonomy (NCBI): domain Eukaryota; kingdom Metazoa; phylum Chordata; class Actinopteri; order Esociformes; family Esocidae; genus Esox; species Esox niger. Next base: position 10,024 of record JACXGJ010015285.1, on the reverse strand, counting down.
GCACAATTCATACATAGAAGCAATTCAATGTGCTTTACAGTTAAAATAGAAATAATGCAATAGAATTTACACAGTCAGATCCATCATCAGCAGATTGTTACATTTACACAGAGGTTATTCCTCTGATGGCACCAGAAGTTGCATTACAATTGGTAAAAGATATCAAGATGTACATTTAACAGCAAAATAAATCAAGAAGAGAAATATAAAATACAGCATAATAGTAAAACATAAAATAATAAAATAGAAATAGAATATAAATACATTGGAAGCTATAAAAGCTGTAAGACTAAACAGTGCTGTTTATAAAAACATAGGACGCTATATGGCTCACATTGTGGTTAAGTTTCAGAGCTCAGTCATAGGCACGTGAAAAGAGAAGTGTTTTTAGCCTGGATTTAAAAATGGACATGTTCGGTGAACGTCTAAGATCTTCTGGTAGTTTATTCTAGTTGTGTACAGCATAACTGCTAAATTCAGCTTCTCCATGTTTAGTTTGGTCTCTGGGCTGTACTAGCTAACCCGTTTTCTTGGAACTAAGAGCCCTGCTCGGTTTATATTTTTCAAACATAAGAAATGTATTCGAGTCCTAAACCATTCAGAGATTTATAAACTAAAAGCACCACTTTAAAATCTATTCTGTAACTGACCGGAAGCCAATGCAAAGATTAAAAAAACAGAGTGATGTGCTCTGTTCTCTTGGTCCTGGTTAAAATTCTAACGGCTACATTCTGAATGAGCTGCAGCTGTCTTAGTCTTTTTGGGGAGTCCAGTTAAGAGGCCATTACAGTAGTCAACCCACCTAGAGATTAAAGCATGGATGAGCTTCTCTTGGTCTTTTTGGGACACCAGGCGTTTGATTCTGGATATATTGTTCAGATGATAGAATGCTGTTTTGGTGACCGATTTGATGACTGTTAAATGTGAGGTCTGAGTCTACACCAAGATTACGGACTTAATCCCTGTTTTTAGGGCCTGAGAATCCAGCACTTTACTGATACTTGTTCTTTTATTTTTGTTGCCAAACACCATCTCAATTTTGGTTCATCCAGGTATTTATGTGCTCTGTACAGTGACATAGTCTATTGAGCTGTTGCCATACGGTTCGAGAGCCATATATATTTGAGTATCATCAGCATAGCTGTGGTAGTTAATTTTGGTGTTCTGTAGAATTTGGCCCAGAGGTACCATATATAGAAGAATAAAAGCGGTCCAAGAACTGACCCCTGTGGAACCCCGCATGTCATAACCACCCTATCAGATTCATGATCACCAGTGGTGACAATGTAACTTCGGCCATCTAGATAAGGTCTGAACCAATCAAGGACTGCCGGAAAGTCCTACCCAATATTCCAGCCTATCTATAAATGTTTTATGATCTACAGTGACATGCTGCACTAAGGTCTAGTAGAACTAAAACCGTTATTTTATCTGAATCAGTATTCAGCCGTATTTCATTTAAAACTTTAATCAGTGCCGTTTCATTACTGTGGTGAGATCGGAAGCCTGACTGAAATATGTCTGAGATCTCGAGGTCAAAAAATCGCTGAGTTGATTGAATACAATCTTCTCAATGATCTTTGCTATAAAAGGGAGATTTGAAACAGGTCTATAGTTGTTCATTATAGATGCATCCGTTGATCACGGTCACTGAATATTTTAGAAAGGACAAACATTTCAATTGTCATTTTGTGTTACTTATTTGTTACACTGAGATTACATATTTATTTGTTGCCTAATAATTCTGCATTATGTATTCAAAATTGACTTTTGTTTAAAATTCAGGTTTGAGGTTCAATGATATTTTGGATTGACATAAAGCATTGTGATTGTTCAACAACAAAAGAGTTCTTGAGAAAAACGATGAGCCTAATAATTGTGCACTCAGTGTACAGGTAGCATTGATTTAAATTAATAAGAATAATAACTATTGAAGGATTTAGAATGTTGTGCTTGAAACCAACAACTGCGCCCTCTGAGGATTTGTCAATAACCTCTCCTGTACCGTTTTCCCTGTAGTGTCTTCAGAACCAGTCCAGTGACATCCGGTTGGTGTCGGAGCGGGTGCTGTGGTGGGTGTTTAAGGAGGAGACCACACCCTCCCTGGAACCCACACTAATCAAGCCTCTGGTGAAGAGCCTACTGGACAATACCAAGGACAAGAACACGAGCGTGAGAGCCCAGAGCGAACACACCATCATTAGCCTGCTGCGACTACGCCAAGGAGAGGAGACCATGCAGGTCAGCAATAATCCTTAACTATTTAATGCTGTCCTAATACTCGTGAAAAAGATTTTACCTGGCCTAATCAATTTAAGATGTGAAGTTGTGTAACTTGTGATGTTATAATGTTCTTTCAGAGCGTTTGTGCCATCCTCGACTCTGCTAGTAACGACCTGCTTTCTGACTGTCACCGCCGCTCCCTGAAGAAGATATCCAGCCTTCCTGACTCTAACGAAGAGATTGATGACACCATCCTCACGTGATGGGACTGATAAACCCGGCTTGACAACTTCATACTGTTGTACATGTACTTAAATAAGACCTCCACAACAATCAAGAAACACTCAGCTGTCAAATCTATGGAAAGAATACTCACACACATGATCCCCATAAACTCCATGTTGTCTATGGATCAAGAAAGTCCAAACCCACTGTTTCCTTTATATATCCCTATTTTGACAATTATTTTCACTTTCCTTGATTTTGTGGCTAAATAAACAAGCATTTATCTCATGAAGTGCAGGTAAATATGAATTTATTTCACGAAATTCAGGTAAATGTTCATTAATTAATTTGTGCCAATTCTTTTTGGGCATAGTTGTGTATTTAATGTCCCTTTTTTAGAATGTATTTGATGCATCAGTGACAACAGTGAAACAAAGCAGTATTTAAATTTTTTCTGCTTTTCCTGAGTTTTATCTTTCTTGTGTGTGTGTGTGTGAGAATTTTGTGGTGAAAGCAACCAGTTATCTTTATCATAAAGTTGATATTCTTCTCAATAATACGGTTGTAAAAAGAAATCAAATAAAAAAATATTTGAAAATGGTTTTGACAGTCAATACTTTCTCTAAACTTGTTAACAAACATTGTGTAAAGATATACAACATAAATCACACCGAATGTAAATGTACATTATACTTTCTTTGGTGATGTGACGTGTTTTAAGTTATTAAACCTAGTGCCTGTGATACACACACAACTGAATGTGCGTGTTATGGATGCATTTGGTTTCTTTCATTGCAGTCAGATCAGCTCAAGGGTGTTATTTATGTAAAATAGAGGCGCTTAATTGAAATCAACAGCACCCTTTTTGGTGGCTTGGATCATTCGGCCGGTATGGATCTTTGGTCCCCAACGACTTTCTCGTGAGTCTGCGCAGTGAGCCTGGGTCGCAAAGGGTTGGGTGCAGTCGGTGCAGTCACTACCAGGGAAGGAAGCGGAGTTTCCGGCTATTTGCAGCGGAGGGAGAGGATTGCTGACACCGCGAATCCCCGAGAAAAAAGCCTCCGGCTCGGGGGTTAGCAATTGGGCATCGGTAGTAATCGTTCTCATTCATATCGGGGGTAGGGCTGGTGTACTACGAGCCAAGGGTTCGTACAGCAAGTCAAGAGGAAGTTCAGAGTAACGGCAAAAGGCGGGGGTAACCCACCAACTACCGGCATGGCCAGGGACTACGATTACCTCTTCAAGCTGCTCATCATCGGTGACAGTGGTAAGCGAATAGCGGGGATGCATGAAGGGAAATGGGCCTTACATGGTTTTTCACGATGAGTCGTAAATCGAGGTCGGGGTTCACAACATGATTTTGTACTTGTTTTGGGAGTATTCTTTATTTAGTCTTCCTTGGTATGCTTTAAAAATGCACACAATTTGTGAGCAATCGTGGAGAGCGGTTACATTTGAAGTAGGGCGGCGGTTGTGTATATCGCAGACATGTCAGCGGCTCAGGCCGGATATCGCTTGCTGCAACATAACTAATCGTCTCCCACTGAGTAGAATTCCACCCATTCTAAGAATAGTTGTTATTTGGCGCGGTATTTAGCTCACCAGCTTGGTATTACGGTGTGGAAGGCATGTACGGTCACTCCTGTAGCCAAACATTACCCCTTGTTCTTAGTGTGCTGCTATTAGCTAGCCATGTTTGCTAGTTTAGCAAGCTATTGCTAGCTACTTACTGTATATTGGCCCGTATTGGTGTGCTGTTGCCAAAAACGTGGAGTTTAATAAAAAAATGGTGGTTACGGTTTACCTTGTAAAGTAAGCAGTAGATACTGCTTAGTGGGTAACTAACGTTTACTAGATTAGCCTCACTTCAAGTTGTCAACAAATACTCAGGTGTTACCCTGCTGCGAGTATAGTAAGTTGCAGTAGGTGGCTTGTCAATTTAGTCTGAAAATTGTTTCAGCATTAATACGGTTTCCTGTGTAAGTAAACGGGTTAGTTATGTAGCTATGTGAAAGTATGGTATGACTGCATAGCGGTTTACAGTGAGCCTCGAATTATTCTAGATTATCCTCGGTGGTCTAATAATGTGCAGGAATTGTAAATGTTCTCTATCAAGATTCAACAGAATATGAGGTATTCTCCCTATCATACTGCTAAATGTGGTATTTCTATCTCAAGTCCATTTGAATTTTAAAAGATTGTTGCATTCAGATGAAAACTAAATAAATCTGCACCAACTTTGGCAACTCCACAATCAAAATCCTTTGTTAGAAAACATCCATTGACACTGCTGATCCTGGCACTACCCCATCAGCTGGCTGATCACAATAGTGGGCAGAGCCGGCACAACAGCCCCCCTTACTGCCTCACACACACTGGGGCCTGTGTCTCAGATGCAGGATTGGCTTAGCGGTTGTGATACCACTACCCTTCTAGACAGAGATTATACAGTACACCTGTTGTTTCTCTGATTGTAGTTGTACAGCAATCAGCTACCAGGCTAGTTACACAAAGACTGTTTGCTGTAACTCTTTTAGCTGCCCAAAGCCCGTGCATTGGATCGTATTTGCACCAGTAGATGGTTCTGATGGAAAGTTTGCATCGCCAAAGAAATGACAAGTTCAATTTTTTTTATTGCAGGACATGTTTTGCTGCATTGGATCCTCTGCTATCAGTTGATAGTTGAGGTGAATCTGGTTTAGATTGTGTTGCAAAGTAGTGACCCCTCCGAATCAGAACCAGACCTGGATTCCTGGTGTTGTTTTTGCTTATTGAACACACCACTTTGTCCAGCCAGTCAGCCTCGCAGTAGGGTTGCGTCAGACATTTGGTCGTAAAACTTTCCAAGGCACGGCTCTGGGATGCACACAAACAATGCAGAATCCATCACAGTCTGCAGCTGACGCTCAATCATGGACAACCTGAATGCATAGTTCATCAAAATCAGATCACAAGTGATGTGCAGAAGCCTATATTTGATTTGAGGGTTATTCATCCAAGTTTTGTTTCTAAATCACACCGAATCACAATTGCATCTTTTTATCTCATCTTTTGGCCCTGGTCTGAGATATCAACATATCCAAAGATGGCCTTAGAAGGAGTGAACATATTTATTTTAAAGGATACCGTTGTATGTAAGTAAGCATTTGTCGTCAGTTTATTTTAGCAGATCACACTACTTCAAAGTGTGGCTCCAAATGGAGGCAAGACACCACTGGAAGATGATTGGTTGATGCATTAAGCCTATGGCAATGCGCATGAAGTTTCTCCCGGGCTTTCTATTTGCTAATGAAGGCCTAGTTCAACACGTTGCTCCACCAGACTTCATGTTTTGACCTGAAATGTCTCAGAATGAGATTACCTGGTAGGTATCACTGGGGGCTGTTTTACCAGTCTGACCTGAGTTGGACAATGGACGTGCCAGGTGGACAATGGACCTTACAGGTAACAGAGGGTTTTACAGATACACCCCAAATTCACCCAGTAATTGATGATCATTTACTTAAATGAAAATCGATTGACCCAGAAGTGTAGAATGTGTGGTTTCTCAGTGAAAACAAAAATGTTTTTTCAGACTTACAACAGAGCCTGCTTAAAATGTTGAGGTATGATAATGATTGCTATAGTGTAATCTGGTTAAGGTATGTCTGGCTTTGTATGTAGAGCCTGCCCAAACTATCATCCTCTTCATTGGACATCAACAGGCTTAACAGCGATAGGCCGATGGCAGGTGACAGTATTGTTTAAAAGCAGGTTTTTCCAAACCTCCCCTTGGGCCTCCTGATGTTTCACGTTTTTGTTTTAACCCTGAACTAGCCCACCTGACTCATTGTCGACTAATCAGCGAGCATTTGATGAATTGAATCAGATATGCCATTCTAGGTTAAAAATGTAAACAGTGAAACTTCTCTGGGGCTCGAGAATTGTTTTAGGAAATGCAATTTTAATGCAGGCTCCACACAGAGCTCCCTTCAAATGGGTAAGTTAAACAACTCTCCCGGTCTAAGAATTGGTCAGAAGGATTTGTTAGCAGTTCTCTTCAGAGATCTGGGATGTATCTTCCTGGACTCAGTTCAACTGCTGCATTATCCTCTGCTATGTATTTCAGATGGCAGTTCCACTGTAGTCATTTAGTTGACGTCAAAAGTTAAGGGAAGTTGTACAAATCAAAGCCAGTGACGCTGAAGCTTTGATTTTGGGCAGCCTGGCAAATGTCTGTACTGATTAGTTATGCAGTCATTTTCATCCCTGGATGTTATGGTCTGTACCTGATTGGTGTCAGTTCTTCACCAGAGGCAGGAGACCGTAGACTGCAGGGTTATGGTCATGATTCGAGAACAGCAGATCTGTAGAAATCTGATACATGGTTGCAAGCATAGGCCTGTGTTTACAATACACAGCCAAAGTCAGTCAAATCAAGTCTTCCCTCAAATTAGGTTACTCAGAATGCTTAGTGCAGGCCTAAATGTCATAATTGAAGAGTGGTATGAAATCCAATCTAGTGTTTTTAAAAGATAGGGAAAACAATTCTGACTCTTAACTTTCTCTTCATTTTAGGAGTGGGGAAGAGCAGTCTCCTTCTGCGGTTTGCAGACAACACGTTTTCAGGTGAGTGTAAATGTTCCTCTTGATGCCGGGAATCGGTAGTATTTAAACAGTCCAAGCTGCACTATCTACACTGCACCTTGTACAATCAGATAGTGGGTTTCATATCAGCGCATGTGACTTTGGTGCGTATGCTTGTGTGTTTGCAGGTAGCTATATCACGACCATTGGAGTGGATTTCAAGATCCGGACAGTGGAGATCAATGGGGAGAAGGTGAAGCTGCAGATCTGGGATACGGCAGGACAGGAGCGCTTCCGGACCATCACCTCCACGTACGTACAGGCAGTGACATGACAACTAACACGCACGCCATTCCAATGCCTGTCAGATGGGCAATGAGAGCGGCAGTATTGGAAGAACCCATCCTTTCCTGTAGTTTGAGCAAGTACTTTTTAAAGGCAACTTGAATGACTCTGTGAAGTGATGGAATTTCCAACAGACCCAAATTAGAACTGTTAGCGAGGGTGGTTTTTAGTCCCATTTAAATGACAGGACTGTGAAAGTTGCTGCTCTTTCACTCTCTGACTTGGGTGCCATCAACATGGATTTGCTTTAACATACAGAATTTGTGCCAATGGGATCTCCTTCTTTTTTGCTTCAAGTCTCTTTTTAAAAAGATTGTGTCCGCTGTGTATGTCCTACGCTTTTGACCGACGACTTCTCACAGCTTTCAGATAGATGGTTTGTTTTTCTGGTGAAGTGGCAAGCCGTGTGGTGTAATTCACTTTTTTCTTTAAATTTTGTCACAAATTAGACTGAATAGGAAGACATTCCTCATTGAATTCTTTCCTTATTTCTTTTCGCCGTTGCTGTTCTCGACTGAGTGCATTCTACGTGGTGTGGTTGTGCCTAGGCATTGTCCTGTCATTATGAATATGTGTAGTAATGAGTAGACTGGGTTCCTGAACAGGAACGTCATCCGTCAAGATGATGTGACTGTTACCTGGGCAACAAACGTCTGACTCACAATGCTCCTGCTTTGACATGGACACCACAGCATATTTGACTTTGACAAGGGCTGTGCCATGTCTCCTATTTGCTGCTGCTATGACAGAAACGAGATAGAGGTTTTACCGCTGGGTACATTGACTCTATTTAAAATAACATGGAGGAACTAACAGAGTTGTTGACAAAGAAAGGTGTTTTATCCAGTGTGTTATTCCCCAAAGCCCACTGGGAAATATGGCATTTTGCCCTGAAGCAGAGCTGCTGGTTTTCCTATGGGAATAGCTGTCCAACTCTACAGTGTGTTCATTCTCCTCAGCGCACCGAGCTGGCCGTGTGAGGACGGAGGTGGCTAGTGCTCCTGCCCACTTGTTTTTGCTGATTGTTGATTGTGGGGAAGTAGAGCGGCATGGCGCCTCATTAGGTCTAAGTCGATTTCAGACTGAGATGCCTCACAGGGCCCTGCATGCTGGTGTGTTAAACCCCCCCATCCCACGTTAGTTACTGGTCAGCCGAGCCCGGGCCTGTCTGTCCGTCTGGAGGATGGGTAACACGATGACTGAGGCTCGCCCAGCTGACCGCTGTGTGTTTTCAGTTCTCCATTCAGCTGTGCCCGAACAGCGCGCTGACTGCTCCATTACTGGTGGCCAGCGTTTTAGGCTTCTGTTGGTCAGTGGTATTCATGTGTTTAATGCAGGTGGGCGGGTGTTGCGGTTTTCTCAAACTTAAGGGGTGCCAGCGTTCATGACTGTTCCTGCTGTCTACTTCCATCTCTGCCTTTTCCCTCCATGACCACCCTCTTTTAAACGGTGATTGTCAGAGTTCTCTGTCTTTAAAAGACTCCGCTACGAGTGCTACCTCCGGTTTCCTGTTTCTGCATCAGAGACAGTCCTTAACCCCTTACTGCCCTCATTCTGTCCTGTCAGACAAGACGACTTGGCCACTGGTGCTTGTACTGTTGTAGGCTGCTCTGCCACTCTCAAGAATGTACTTTTATTTCCAAAGCAAAGCTGTTGTCGTTCACCAGTTAGTGTGGATGTTGTAGCCTGTGTGGTGGTATGTCGCTAGGTATGCCACCACAGGTGGCCAATTGAGATCACATCAATATCCCACGATTAAACACAAGAGTCTGTTTCTGTGTTATATGTTCAGTACATTTTGTCCAAAGGGAATGCATGATATTGTGCCATTTGTTGAGGTTTGCGTGTTTCTCTCTGAGTTGGGACACTGTTCTGTCTTTGTCCAGATACTACAGAGGAACGCATGGGGTCATTGTCGTATATGATGTCACGAGTGCCGAATCTTTTGTCAATGTCAAACGCTGGCTACATGAAATCAACCAGAACTGCGACGACGTCTGTCGAATATTAGGTAAGTCTGCTCCACCTGCTTAAATCAGCTTTTCTCAGGTCTTTTCTTCCTCAGCTGGGACCAGTGCTCAGGGCTGCGTAAAGTCTGTGATGAAGAGAAGGTGGACAGGGTACCTAATAAAAATACAATCCAGCTTTGAAAATGTAATTTAAAATAATCATTAAACTTAGTAGGAAGTCTTAAAATATGAAAATAATGTTGTGGTTGCTTGGGAATGGCAGGACATCCTTTTGGTTGTTTCTCTATAAATGTGTCTTTGAGTGGTAAAAACCAAAATAGGTCCTTACTGGCAGTAAAAGGTTTATTCTGATCTTCCCTTAGTGGGAAACAAGAACGATGATCCCAACTCCAAGGTGGTGGAAACGACCGATGCCCAGAAGTTTGCCGAACAGATGGGCATCAACCTCTTTGAGACGAGTGCCAAAGAGAACATCAATGTGGAAGAGGTAGGTCTCTGATGTAGTAATCATTCAAGTGAGGTTGGTCTCTGATGTAATAATCATTCAAGTGAGGTTGGTCTCTGATGTAATAATCATTCAAGTGAGGTTGGTCTCTGATGTAATAATCATTCAAGTGAGGTTGGTCTCTGATGTAATAATCATTCAAGTGAGGTTGGTCTCTGATGTAATAATCATTCAAGTGAGGTTGGTCTCT
>JACXGJ010015284.1:0-13755 GCA_016801105.1 Esox niger | reverse complement strand
GAACGAGGACAGAGAGAGGAGGAATGAACGAGGACAGAGAGAGGAGGGATGAACGAGGACAGAGAGAGGGATGAACGAGGACAGAGAGAGGGATGAACGAGGACAGAGAGAGGAGGAATGAACGAGGACAGAGAGAGGAGGGATGAACGAGGACAGAGAGAGGAGGGATGAACGAGGACAGAGGAGGGATGAACGAGGACAGAGAGAGGACAAGTATAGAGTGCGGAGATGAACGAGGACAGAAAGAGAAGATGAAAAGTGAGAGAACCAAGAGATGAACAAAGAACTAGACTGGAACAAAAGTAAATTGCATTTTGATCATGTAGAAGATGTCAATGTTCTGCGGTAAGAAGGACAACTGTGATTCGCATAAAAGTTATTTACAGTGTTATGATTGGATAATGGCTAATGCATTTTTTTCTGTGTGTTTTATTTTGTGACTGTTATCAAAGGTTGTATGCTGTTGTGTTAAAAATTCTCTCATTACTCCGGATTCTTGTATTATTATCATACAGAAAGATGTTTTATAACAATATAGTATCTGTTTTAATGAACACATCGAATCCTGTTTAATTTGGTAACAATATACATTATAATATATTGTACAATATAGCGTATGTACACTACAGTACATTTATGCTCAAAAGTTAGCATACCCAGGCAGAAATTGTGAAATTTTGGCATTGATTTTGAAAATATGACTCATTATAAAAGAAAAGTGTATTTTATTTATGCATAGTGATCATATGAAGCCATTTATTATCACATATTTTTTTGTCTCCTTTTTAATCATAACGAAAAATGAAATCACTGAAATGGCCCTGATCAAATGTGCACTTGCCCTTGAATGTTTGGCCTTGTTACAGACACACAAGGTGACACAGACAGGTGAGAATGGCAGTTAAAGGTGAATTTCCCACACCTGTGGCTTTTTAAATTACAATTAGTGTCTGTGTATAAATAGTCAATGAGTTTGTCAGCTCTCACATGGAGGCACTGAGCAGGCAGGGGTGGGTAGAGTACTGAAAATCTGTACTCAAGTAAAAGTACTGTTACTCATCCTAAAATGTACTCAAGTAAACGTTGAAGAACCACCTGAAAACTATACTCAAGTAACAGTAAAAGAGTACTTGTTCAAAAAAGTATTTGAGTACTAGTTATATTTTGTTCAAGACAATTTACACCATAGTAACAAAAATGAAAAAGTGTTTATAAAAGTACAAACGCAAACTGCATTTCTAATGTTTGAATAGGCATTTGTTTTCCAGAGCCCATAGCAATGCAGAATAGAACTAACTAAATACATTGCAAAAGTAAATAATACAGTATTTATATTATTAATCGGTGTTGAAAAAAGATTCTTGCAAATTAAGACCATTATACATGTTACTGGTAAAGAAATATGTATATTGTGTAGTAATGCTCAGTACATCTTGTCAATCAAATATTTGTTGTCAGTAAGTCAGGTCTTGGGTGGAATTACTGACTGCTTTGCAACTAAGCCACCTGGTTAGCAGAAGTTTCTTTCAACTAAAACCTAGCTAGCTAGACTGGGTATGTTGCCGCTAACTAAAGTGATTTACTAAATAATACATCCAAGTCAAGCCTAATGAACCACTAATACAAATATACTAACATGTTTTAGTGTTATTATATGTTGTAAGTTAGCTGGAATATTACATTATCATTAGGATATACTGCATTTTGTTGTGCTGCACTTGTACTTGCTCAATAACAAAAAAGAAGATAGCTATAATAATAGGATTTAGCTGGGGAAGTAGCGTGAGCCGGTTCGCTAATCTTACCTCTATGTGCTTGCGAAGGTATGATGATGAGTTTTTGAAAGTTGAGATGGTTGCGTACTTGGGAATTCAAAGATTTCATGATGACTATGTTGCCTATTTTTTATTTAAATCAAAACACGTCGTGCAACTGTGGCCAGAGATTGGAATTTCGCTCGTCAACTTCCTCCATTTGACAACTGTCCATGTCGGTGGCGGAGTCGGTCATTTAATTAGCTGCGTCTGTGCCCGCACTCCAATGCAGATTTAAAGGAGCGGGAGGAAACACGCCAACCCAACCTCAAATTAAATCACGAAACAAAAAAAATCAAAAAAGATATTTTTTGACCAACGACTGAAGACACAACTGTTATTAAGTAAATGAAATAAAAAGTACGATTTATAAAAAGTAAAGCCCCCAGAAAGTAACTAGAAAAGTACTCGTTCCTCTGAAACTGTACTGTTTTAATAATTTGCGTTACTTGTAACGTGTTACTACCCACCCCTGTGAGCAGGTTAGATTAGATACTGAGCCATGGGAAGCAGAAAAGAACTGTCAAAAAACCTATGATGGAAAATGATATAAAAAGATATCCAAAGACTTGCAAATGCCAGTATTGTTCAATCACTTAAGAATTGGAAAATTCAGGGATCTATGGGCACTAAGTCAAGGTCAGGTAGACCAAGAAAGATTTCAGCCAAAACTGTCAGAAGAATTGTTCAGGATACCAAGAAAACCCACAGGTAACCTCAGGAGAAATACAGACGGCTCTGGAAAAAGTGTGGTTGTTTCTAGGAGCAATATACGATGAAACTTGAACAAAAATGAGCTGTATGGTCGAGTTGCCAGAAAGAAGCCTTTACTGTGTCAATGCCACAAAAAAGCCTGGTTACAATATGCCCGACAACACCTTGACAAGCCTCACAGCATCTGGCACACTGTAATTTGGAGTGACAAGAGCTTTATGGTAGAGCTTTATAGTCACATGTTTGGAGAGGGGTCAACAAGGCCTATAGTGAACAGAATTCCCATCCCCACTGGGAAGCATGATGGTGCCTCACTGATGTTTTGGGTGTGAGTGAGTTATAAAGGCACAGGGAATCTTGTGAAAATGTATGGCAAGTTGAATGCAGCATGTTATCAAAATATACTGGCAGACAAGTTGAATTATTTTGCAAGAAAGAATGGGGCACTCTTATACCAGCAGACAATGACCTTAAGCACAAGGCCTTCTAGAGGTACAGCAGGGAAAGGTGACGGTTCTGGAGTGGCCATCTCAGTCTCCTGACCTTAAAATATTCAAGCCCCTCTGGGGAGAGTGGCTCAAATGTGCGCTTCATGCAATTTCAGGCATTTTGCCAAGACAAATGGGCAGCTATACCACCTGCAAGAATTTGGACAACCATACAAAAGAATGCATGCTGTCATTGATGCTAAAGGGGGCAATACACAGTATTAAGAACTAAGGGTATGCAGACTTTTGAACAGGGGTCAGTTCATTTATTTTCTTTGTGGCCATGTTTTGTTTAATTTTTGTGCCATTCTGTTATGACCTACAGTTGAATGTGAATCCCATAAGAAATACACACTAATGTTTTCATTACAAATGGTAAATATGACACCAGTTCTCCAAGAGCATGCAAACTTTTGAGCACAACTGTATATACAACAATCTACACTACCATTCAAAAGTTTGGAGTCACTTAGAAATGCCCTTGTTTTTGAAAGAAAAATGTTGCCCACAAAAATAACATAAAAATGATCAGAAATACAGGGTAGACATTGTTACTGTTGTGAATTAATATTATAGGTGTAAACGGCAGATTTTTCATGGAATATCTACATCGGCATACAGAGGCCCATAATCAACAACCATCAGTCCTGTATGCCAGGGGCACGTTGTGTTTGCTAATCAAATTTTTATCATTTTAGAAGATAAAATTCATTAGAAAACCCTTTTGCAATTACGTTAGAACCACTCAAAACGTTTGTACTGCTTAAAGAAGCAATATAACAGGCCTTCTAGTTCAGTTTCCGGAGAAACAATGTTTGTGGGTTCAATAATAAGAAGCTCAAAATTGCCCAAAACAAATAACTTTCTTCTGAATCACATCAGTCTATTCTTGATTTGTGAAATTAAGGCTATTCCATGTGAGAAATTGCCAAGAAACTGACGTTCTCGTACAACGATGTGTACTACTCCCTCCACAGAACAGCACAAACTGGCTCTAACCAGAATAGAAAGAAGAGTGGGAGGCCCTGGTGAACAACTAAGCAACAGGTCGAATCTGGCTGGAACCAACTGAATTTCTCATCTCCCATATCTGTTCTGTACGGTGCAAATGGCACCCTACTGCCTATATAGTGCACAACTATTAACCAGAGCCTCATCCGCCCTGGTCTAAAACATCAAGCATTTAGACAACAGGCTGTCAGTGCACACTACACCCTATTGTTAAGGGATCACTGAGACCTCGTGACTACACTACTTTTGATCTGGGCTCATGGCTACAAGGGCACGACATGGGAGATATGGAGCCATTTGGGCATCAGTTCAAATCTCCAGCTCTGAGAGAATTTGGCAACTTCAAGAGAAACAGCCCTTGTTGGATCATCCGGACAGAGTCGGCCGATGATCAGCTGTTTATTAACAGGGAGGATGAAGGAAGATGTTTCCGGCGTTGGCATCACCTCGACCTTCCACTGGCAGAGAAAGGACCCTGATAAAACCCTGGAGGAGCACCGCGTCCCAACCACACATTCAACCCCCCAAGGTGTGGGGCAGAGGAGGGATGATGGGGGAGAGAAATGGAGGTGGAGCAAGAGCAGGGAAAGTAAAAAGCTACGAGGAACAGAGAGAAAGAGGGAGAAGGAAAAAGAACAGGACAGTGACAGAGAACTATCTGGCGTTGAGCCCCGCCCTCTGGCTGTGCTGCACCAACCAGATCAGGTTGTTTAATTAGACACCAATCTGATCTTCCACACAGCTGAACATCATCCATAATGAATAGACCTGCTTGAACTCCTCCCTCTATACTCCCTGATCCTCTCCCTCTTCTTTATACTTCCCTGGAAAGAGACTTCATTCCACCAGGAGCATGGGTGAACCTCAACTGAATAATATGGGTGCATACAAAGAAATGAAGCAACACATATTTAGAGAATAAAAACTAGAACACGTAATAGATTCTGATTGACACCTCCAGGTTGTACAGCAAAATGTTTACGATGACGGTCGTGGAACGGTACTGTAGAGAACCCTTAGTACCCTGGGAGGACTCATAATGGCATAGGAGCAGGAGGAGAAGAGGAGGTGAAGAGGAGAAGAGGAGGAAGAGGAGGAAGAGGGAAACCAAAGGTATGATTCAGCAGGCAGGTCTAACACATTGTGCTGAGAGTAAACTGATAGTCAGGTGACTAGATAAGACAACACCTCCAGGTGGTGACATGTGGGAAATGGGAGTCATATGGTAAGGAGGAGTGGCTTGTGGATGTGAGTGAGGAATGCTGGGTAGTGTAGTTGCTACAATGAGAGGAGGGTAAAGTACAACATGGATGGGAGGTGTAGGTGGATGGGAGGAAGATGTGTCGTACCTTTCACTACCTTATCCAGATAGTGAGCTTGGGGAGATAAGAGAGACATTTAGGGACTGAACAATAGCAGAGGCCAAGTGTTAGTATAAACCACAATACAACAGAGCAGTGACGCACACAGACACATGCAGTGCAAGCAGACTGACACGCAAGCCAACACAAGACCACAGAGACAGAGAGACATAGACAGAGAGACAGAGAGACAGAGCAGGAGAAAGATGTGTAGAAAAGAACATTTCAATCCGTGTCCTAACTGCAGCCATCAGCAGAATACCTGGGGGAGTTTTTGCAGAAAACACCAGAGACAAAGGTGTCTTATTAGAAGCCTGTTTAATATTGCTGTGCTGTTCTCACACAAAGGCCAGAGACACTGCAAGGGCAGAGACTCATCTAATCTCCCAACACCTGTCTAGTCAATGAGGTCATTAGAAGTGGTCAGAGGTCCCGAGGAAGCCCCGCCTCCTGCATTATCAGCACCACAGGAAACGGAGTGCGTCTCTGACTCGCTAATGAGGAGGTTTTTAAATGAACATATTGTGACAGTGAACATAACTATACTGCAGGCTGTGGCCAGAACATCACCCGCAGCCCGTGGGCCCTGGTCAGAAGTGTGCACTATTTAGGGAACAAGCAGCCATTTGGGACAGTGACCCAGTGGAGGGAGTGTGGATGGGTGGCAATATGGCCCTCATAAAAGGGACATCAATAATGTAGACACACTGGATAAGTCATTAACTGACTGTCTGACTGTGGCCCGGTTCTTTCTGGCCTGGTTTGTTAGCTCCAGTACAGCTCCAAGATGGGTGATAAAACTATTCTCCCATGTCCCAGTCAGATATACTAACTGAGAGCTTTCTCCCAATGTGATTAAGAATGTTTTATTCATTTTTTACTTTTGTACCTTTTTACGTGAACTCCACATCTCTGTGTGGGAGTTTGCAAATTATTTTTGTTAAAGAGTTTTTGTAGAAGGTGAAATGAGAAGAAGTGGTCATTTATTGTGCTGCTACTTCCTTTTGGAGCGTTGGTACTTTTCATTGGATGAGACCAGGAACTAGAATTCTAGAACCAAAATGTTTGAGTTGTAATAGTTAATGATAACAGAGGACAACTTGTGACACTCTTCTATGTCTGTCTGTCTCTTTCTTTCTGTCAGTCTTTTCCATCTATTTATCTGAGAGAAAGACGTGGAGATAGAGAGAGATACAGTGGGGCAAAAAAGTATTTAATCAGCCACCAATTGTGCAAGTTCTCCCACTTAAAAAGATGACATAGGCCTGTAATTTTCATCATAGGCACACTTCAACTATGAGAGACAAAATGAGAAAATTAAATCCTGAAAAATCACATTGTAGGATTTGTAATGAATTTATTGGTAAATTATGGTGGAAAATAAGTATTTGGTCACGAACAAACAAGCAACATTTCTGACTCTCACAGACCTGTAACTTCTTCTTTAAGAGGCGCCTCTGTCCTCCACTCGTTACCTGTATTAATGGCACCTGTTTGAACTTGTTATCAGTATAAAAGACACCTGTCCACAACCTCAAACAGTCACACTCAAAACTCCACAATGGCCAAGACCAAAGAGCTGTCAAAGGACACCAGAAACGAAATTGTAGACCTGCACCAGGCAGGGAAGACTGAATCTGTAATAGGTAAGTGGGGTACCTCTCACGCCCCAGCAAAGACAGAGTAGTGGGCTACCTCTCACTCCCCAGCACAGACAGAGCAGTGGGCTACCTCTCACTCCCCAGCACAGACAGAGCAGTGGGCTACCTCTCACTCCCCAGCACAGACAGAGCAGTGGGCTACCTCTCACACCCCAGCACAGACAGAGCAGTGGGCTACCTCTCACTCCCCAGCACAGACAGAGCAGTGGGCTACCTCTCACACCCCAGCACAGACAGAGCAGTGGGCTACCTCTCACTCCCCAGCACAGACAGAGCAGTGGGCTACCTCTCACTCCCCAGCACAGACAGAGCAGTGGGCTACCTCTCACTCCCCAGCACAGACAGAGCAGTGGGCTACCTCTCACTCCCCAGCACAGACCGAGCAGTGGGCTACCTCTCACTCCCCAGCAGAGACAGAGCAGTGGGCTCCCCAGCATCACTCTGGATTCAATGAATGCACCAACATTACCACGTGCTGCAGGAGAAGTTAATAACAAATCACTGGAAACAGTACTGGTGTAAAGGAAAGTTAACCTTCAGGTTTCTTTCCCAGGTTTGTACGAATACTGTTCAGCACAGATTCAGAGTTGAATAACCCCCTCTACTGCTTTCCAAAAGAGACTGTAGGAGATTATTTAGAATTATTGAGCAGTAAAAACGATTATAAGCAATGCTACGAGGATATAAACTGAATCTAATCAGATGTACAGTATAAAGAATTCTTCCAGTCAATGTTCTAGGCTCAGGGAAATTTGTCTTCAAGGACCGGAAACAAAGTTAAATAAAACGACTAAAATGTTCTTCAACCGATCTTCTCCTTAAAGTTCAAAATGATGTCCTCCAAGCGGTTACACTGCATTGTAACAAAGCAAATAAAAGAATGTTCTATTGGAATGGGCAGTC
The DNA here is from genome assembly GCA_016801105.1 of Esox niger. NCBI lineage: Eukaryota > Metazoa > Chordata > Actinopteri > Esociformes > Esocidae > Esox > Esox niger. The sequence continues at coordinate 5,803 of JACXGJ010015284.1, read as the reverse complement.
GTAAAGAGGGGGAAGGATGGGTACTGAACCAAAACACCGTAGCACATTCCCACATTAAAATGCATGAAGAAGAGTGGCGTCAGATCCCTGGGCAAACCTGGTCATGCTACGCCGAGTTGCAAAAAGTAAATTAAGCATGCCCCCCCCAAACCCCAACACACCCGGAGCCCCCACCCGGAGCCCCCACCCGGAGCCCCCACCCCGGCAGAGCCCCCACCCCGGCAGAGCCCCCACCCCGGCAGAGCCCCCACCCCGGCAGAGCCCCCACCCCGGCAGAGCCCCTGTCCTACCGATGCTGCAGTGTTCTCCATTCCAGCCGGGGCTGCATTCACACCTCCCGTCCTTGCAGGTTCCGTGCTCGGCGCACCGCGGGTGACACGCCCGCTGGTCACACCCGGCGCCCACCCAGCCATCATCACAGCGGCAAGCGCCCGACACACAGACGCCATGGCCACCGCAGTCCGCCGCACAGACCTCTGAAAGAACAGAGGAGAGGAGGGGAGAGGAGGAGGAGAACAGAACCAGGAGTTATTATGAAAAGAGAAGGGCTGGACACGCTCCACTACCTTGTTTGACGACCACTGAAAGCCATTCCTGCCACCTCATAAGGGGCCAATCCCTTTTGACAATACAAATCTAATAAGGCCGTTACAAAGACGGACATGGGCTGAGGGGGCCATGGCCGACCGGATTCTTCTCCTTCTTCCCATCTTTGTTACATTCCTCCCATTGTTCTGCGAGGAGGGGCCAAGAACCAGGAGAAAATCCAATTAGAACCTTCCATAGTACCGGCAACACATGCCCCATTTAATTAAGAGGGCCGAGTGCGTGTGTAATGGACCTAGATGTAGCTCTCCATCACAGCTTACCAAATACCACTCTATTCCTTATAGAGCGCACTTCCTTGCCAAATCGCCAATCCAAAGTGGAGCGTGTAGTGGCTTACCATCTGTTTATAATGGAAGCAGCAGTCAGTCAGTCAGTCAGTCAGAGTGCCCGCCAGGCAGTGAGGTGTGGGTTTGGGTTGAGGAGGTTTAGGAGCAGCGGAGCAGAATGCAACTGGAAATGTCTCTCCAATTTTTGTTAAACAAGTTGTGATTCACGCCTGGTTGCTAATATATCTAAACGCATTTGTACATTTTCATGTTAACTATGACTGAAAGAAACTGACCCGTAACGTTCCATTTGAGCTGAGGTTGGCAGTATTTGGAAACATGGCTTGTACTAACGCAGTAGCAGTGACCTCAAATGTAAGTCCCTAACGGTGAACTTCAGCAGCACACATTGACTCCAGCCTAAATCAGTTAATAAGTTAATTACTAGTTTGTGCAGCAGGCTCTTCCAACATTGTGCTTCTGCTAATGGAGTGGGAAAGCTCTTCCTTTGAGCCAGTAACCATAACATTGCATTAGCAGCTTTACAACCTTTAAAGGAACAATCCACAATTCTCTCTTGCTAATTAGAGAGAGGGGCTTTGTTGAATTATGCAAATACCCTTAATTTCACATGCAATTTTTCAATTAGCAGGAGCGTCTGTCCATACAGCTTATAATTCACTGCTTCTTAATGTAGTCTGGGACACGCACACGCACACGCATACACTCACACAAACACGCGATACACACACACACACACACACACAGGCACAAATCCCCAAAAACTTAACACACAAACACCAACATACATGGGCCCAACAGAGTGCAAAATAACACACAAAAACACAAACCCCATCAATAATGTACATTCTGAGACCAAAACCTGGAACAATATCAGTTTATTATAACTTATGGACTAAATACCTGCAATAACATACGGACTAAATACCTATATAACATATGGACTAAAAACTATTTATAACATATGGGCTAAAAAACTATTATAACATATGGACTAAGTATTTATTAAATACATGGGCTCAATACCTACTGTAACATATGGGCTAAGGATTCATTAAATATATGAGCTAAATACCTATTATAACATATGAACTAAATATCTATTATAACATATGGGCTAAATATTAATTAAATATACGGACTAAATACCTATTATAACACATGGGCTAAGTATTAATTAAATATATGGACTAAATACCTATTATAACAGATGGGCTAAGTATTAATTAAATATATGGGCTAAATACCTATTATAACATATGAACTAAATACCTATTATACAACATGGGCTAACTTCTTAATATAACATATGGGCTTACTTTGTATTATTATATATGGGCTAACTACCTAATATATCATATCCCCTAACGACTTATTATAACACATGGGTTAACTTCTTATTATAACACATGGGTTTTAATATAACATATGGGCTTACTTTGTATGATAACATATGGGCTAACTATGGGCTAAGCATATCGCCTAACGACCTATTATAATATAGGACAAATGACTTATTCTGATATGTGGGCTAAGTATTTATTGATGAAATTATGTGAATTTTGTATTCATAGCATAACATTAACGCAGACATTTATTTCAACACAATGATAAAATGCCAACATAACACGGTAATAAATGCCAAAGTAAATCCGTTTTGCATTGTTCAACACCAATTTCAATATTCTATTGCATGTGAAGTGACCACTCTCTTTAAATGTGTTTCATTGAACTCAAATGACTTTAGGCGACTGTCCAGGTATTTACAGGGTCTGATAAGAGTTGATCTCCGGACGGGTTTCTACAAAGAGGAGCAGCACCCTGGCATTAATTGAAATCTTATTCCCAGAAGTCTCCATTACCCAGGCAGAACAAACATGTTCCAATCTTGTAGCTCCAATCTAAATATGGTGAACCTTGAGCTTCAGCCTTGGGCCATCTGAACAGCCTACCACAGAATGTCAAAGATATAATGTCAGTGCATTCTTTTAAAACTTATCTACAAACCCCATTTATCATCATTGTGATTTTATATTTTGTTTTTTCACTTCCTTTACCAAAAACATATTAAATAATATTCTATGTTTAATTATATATTAAATATTTAGTTGAATTCTCACTTTGATGTATTTCTGTTTTTATGGTGTATAAAGCACTTTGTGTAACTGTACTAGAGAAGTTTCAAGGTTCATGTGTAAAATGCACTGAACAACACAGTGTCATCCTGGCCAATGAAAGTCTGGTGACAAGACACTCGACAACTATATAGAGAGTTAAGAAGAAGAGTATACAAGCAAAAATACAGCCAGACAAAAAACAATAATAAAATAAAGTATTAAAAACTAGCAGCAACTCGGGAAAAAATTAAGAGACCACTGCACTAATATACTTAAAAATGTACACACACACACACACACACACACACACACACACACACAAAACTTTAACAGCAGTGACCACACTAGTGGAACATGTACATGTACCCCAACAGACCGGTAGACCTGTTGAGTTGGAATTAAGGGGAAGAGAGGAGGGGAGAGGAGAAGAGAGGAGAGAGGGGAGAAGAGGAGAGGAGAGAGGAGAGAAGAGAGGAGAGAGGGGAGAGAGGGGAGAAGAGAGGAGAGGAGAGGAGAGAGGGGAGAAGAGAGGAGAGAGGGGAGAAGAGAGGAGAGAGGGGAGAAGAGAGGAGAGGGGGGAGAAGAGAGGAGAGGGGGGAGAAGAGAGGGGAGAAGAGAGAAGAGAACCCAGTGACCTGATGGCTCCACCCAGCCAGACCCTTCATTGGACAGACACTGCGTCACCATGGTTACCAGACACAGCAGATAAGGCCGTTCAACATTTATTCATCAGAACCCATGAAATGCAGTCTTACTGGTGTCCTGTAGTCCTATCAGTTCAGCTGGGGAATTTGTTAAAACAGGATGGATGATGGATTGTGGCTGCTTCACCGACTAAGTGCCGGGGCAACCTGGAGAACCTGGAGGACCTGGGCAACCTGGAGAACCTGGAGGACCTGGGCAACCTGGAGAACCTGGGCAACCTGGAGAACCTGGGCAACCTGGAGGACCTGGGCAACATGGAGGACCTGGGCAACCTGGAGGACCTGGAGAATCTGGGCAACATGGACAACCTGGACAACCTGGAGGACCTGGGCAACCTGGAGAACCTGGGCAACATGGAGGACCTGGGCAACCTGGAGGACCTGGAGGACCTGGACAACATGGAGGACCTGGACAACATGGAGGACCTGGGCAACATGGAGGACCTGGGCAACATGGAGGACCTGGGCAACATGGAGGACCTGAGAAACCTGGAGAATCTGGAGGACCTGGGCAACATGAAGCATCTGGGCAACATGGACAACCTGGACAACCTGGAGAACCTGGAGGACCTAAGCAACATGGACAACCTGGGTAACATGGACAACCTGGGCAACCTGGACAACATGGAGAACATGGGCAACCTGGGCAACATGGAGAACATGGGCAACATGGACAACCTGCCAGTGTTCAGACACCCATGAATTCCATCTGGCACCACAGAATATTTGAGGACAATGTGAGACCAACTGTTAGCTGAACCGAACATGGATCTTACAACTGGACAAGGGGCCAAAACTCACATGTAAATCTACAACAGAACGTCTCAAAATGACCCAGAGCGGGTCAATATCAGTAGAATATCTGATCTGGACCTACATTCTATATCAGCAGAACCAAACTCACTGAGAAAAATATCCAGCCTATGAGTCATTGGCCTCTGAGTCATAATGATCGTACAATCAGTTATTCATCAAAAATCTCTTTGTCGTATCCTTCTGGTCAAGCTCACATCTTGTCAGAGATCGTGAATCAGACGACGTTTGATTCAGAATTACCCACCATCACAAAAAACAACAATCATAACAGCCTCGGTAACAACAACCAAACTTATAATTATAATAGGTAATATAAAATAAGATGACGAGAAATAAAACACACACAAACGTAACATGATATTTAAATATTGTATCACCACCGTGGGCTATTATTGTATTATTTATTTAGTTGATTTTATTCAGCATTTTCCTTCTTATTTCTGATGTTTATGTATTTGTAAGGTTTTAAATGCCTTTGTGTGTGTAATGTACTTGACAAATAAACCTGCTTTTCCTAAGTCACTCAGGCTGTATTGACATCCTTGGAGATCATAAATGGTCGTTATAATTTAGGTGGCTGGCATCTTCATTATCTAATAGCTCTTAAATTGACTAGTGAGAGGATAAATAACCCAGTGGTTCTGGGTTGAGCAGTTACCCTAATGACAGCAGAGCTGGCTCTTTTAAAGGACTTCGGCTCTGGGCTGAGACACGAAAGTGTTCCGTAACTGTGTTGATTTTGTCATGGAGGATGACGAATGGTTAATTAGCCGTTTCAGGCTGTAATTCATGTTGAAAGCTGTCAATTCATAGGTTGTTGATTACATGTGACACACCCACATACGTTACGGTCGTGTCATATGTAAAGAAGGACAGGTTCAGCGTGTTCTCATGTCCACGCCTTTTTTCCAATTTATAAATCTGCGATGACACCTACACTCATTTTGACCACGTGCGACAGTTTGGTGAATCACACTTAGAGATCTCAACGTTCCAATCTGAGATATTTTCGGAGGCATAATGAATGAGCGCCGCTGTACTGTGATGAAGTCTTATTCTGGGCGCTTTTGCCCTGCTAGCATAGCCTCACTGCCTGGCACAGACATTTACAACACCCCCCGTCCTTGATAGGATGGTCATGGCCCCTCCCACTGGGGTGATAGGTTGTCTGGAGGACTCAGATTTAAATGCTGGCGTATGTTTCAAGGCTCTCCCTTTGCTCTGTATATCTGTATGCGTGTGTATGTGCGTGTGTGTGTGTGTGTGTGTG
>JACXGJ010015283.1:0-13727 GCA_016801105.1 Esox niger | reverse complement strand
CCCCCCCCCCCCCCCCACACACACACACACACACACACACACACGTAGTCACACACACCCAAAGTGTTCAGATGGGGGCATGTACAGTGAGTAAAGTTGCAGTTGACTGAATATAATGGATACAGTTGTTCAGGGTCATTCAGTGGTTTAATTATTTTCAGTACTCCAAAGTTCAAAATGTTGCCTTTGTCTAGATTTGCCCATATGAGCACATTCCTACAAGTCCCAAGATTGCCTTCTTTCAAAAGGGGTGAAATGGGTGGCATCATTGCTAAGACATACCGTTTATGATAATAGCCACTGGTAGCTTGCTGGCAACAACACTCTAAAATAAAATAATGTTTACTAGTCATTTTGAGGACAACTTTATGTTTGATTTTGATGAGGAAATTAGGGACGATGTTTGCTGTCATTAGTGGAATTTGTGGGTTCTAGAGGAAATGCCTGTTTATACATTCATGAATAAGACTACATTTCATGATAAAGTGAGCTAATATCTACCTAATACACATATTTAACTTGGTGCAAAGTTATAAATAAATCTGACTAGCTGGCTGATATTACATTGCTATTAGTCTTCTACAGATGACATGACAATATGTTTTACTAAGCAAATATTTAATAGTAAACAACTTCATCAGCATAGAGTCAAATTTACTTTAGATGTTAATGTTAAAATTAGCAGTCATTAGCAAACTCTGTCAAAATTAGCTTGCTAATGTTAGCTTTTTCCAGTGCTGGTCACAAAAGGGGGAGTGTACGTTGGTTGAACATAGCAAGACAAGTAGTCAGAAGAGAGCAGGGTGAAATAGCAAATGTTGCTTGTTGGCTAAACTTGACAGGTCTATGAGAATTGTTCCCCCCCAAAATTTGTTTTGATAGCAATGAAGCAACCAAACGTGACAGCATGTACGATGGATTGACTGAGAAAACATTACTCTTGACATTACAGTTCTCAAGTTCTTTACCGTTTGGTATTGGGTAGGTAGCGGGTGCAGGAGGTACCGTCCCAGGCGCAGTATGGGTCTCTGGCCAGACAGCACTCAGCACAGGCCTTCCCATAGATACTGCAGCGGTGCAGAGGAACCTGAGCCAGCCCCGTGTCTGAACCCACATACAGCTGTTGCTGTAGACAGAGACAGGGGAGCATGCATTCAAATGACTTGCCATTGAAAATATATTCTGGAGTTATAGTCCAGAGAGCAAATATGCTGGTACCAATCTTGATTCCATGTTAGTTCTTCTCACACATTCTCGTTTAGCTTTTCATTTTAACCCTGGACTTCTGCACCTCCTAAAATGATGAACTCACCCGCTTTGAGGAGATCTGCATGTTGATAATGGATGACGCATCCTGCAGAGGATAATATACTGTTAAGGACACCAATATAATCAAGAAACATGCTTGCATAGGGTTTAGACGTATATAGATAAGTCTGGAAATATTTGGACACTGACACCATTTTCAAAATGTTGTCTCTGTACGCCACTACAATGATGCAATTGAAATACAGATTTTCAGCTTTAATTCAAGTAGTGGAAAAAAAAATATTGTATGAAACGTTTAGGATTTGCAACCATTTTCGTACATAGTCCCATTATGTCAGGGGATACAATTTTATTGGACAAATTAACATCATGAATAAAATGTTCATTTGTAATACCTTGTCACAACCAAATACTGGGTTTCCTCCTTTGTGATACTTTGCCAGGCCTTTACTGCAGCTGTCTTCAGTTGTTATTTTTTCGTATTTTTTTCTGCCTTAAGTTTTGTCTTCAGCAAATTAAATGTATGCTCAATCGGGTTGAGATCAGGTGATTGACTCGGCCATTGCAGAATATTACACCTCTTTACCCTAAAACACTCCTGGGTTGCTTTCACAGTATGTTTGGGGTCAATGTCCATCTGTAAATTGAAGCGCTGTCCAATCATCTTCGCTGAATTTGGCTTAATCTGAGCAGACAATATATCTCTATACACTTTAGAATTAATCCGTCTGCTTCTGTCACATCATCAATAAACACTAGTGACCCAGTGCCAATGCTAGACATGCATGCCCATGCCATCACACTGCTTTATGCTTCAAATCAGGAGCCGTTCCAAGCGTTCCCCATATGTTTTTCTTCCCATCATCCTAAGGATGGCCTGTTTCACTGGCAACAAAAAACCCTTTGACCCCATGTTTTGGGTTCACAGCGACAGCTTCCAAATGCAAATGCCCCAATGGGAATCAACAGACCTTTTACCCGCTTAATTGATGAGGAGATAACAATAGGAATAGGAATACCCCACACCTGGCCATAAAACAGCTTTTGGTCTACATAGAGGTACATATCAGAGCCTAAACCTTTCCTCCAATTTGAACACCCTCAAATTACTGCGGAGGGTCAGCATTTTAAACCCATATTCATTATTTAACTGTAACTTTGATACATTTTGGTGAACAGACAAATAACAAAACTTGTGTCAGTGTACAATTATTTCCAGACCAAACTGTATGCCAGCAGCATGATGGTGAGGTCCCCTAACCTTGAACACCTCTAGCTCCTCCAGTAGCAGGTCCTCCATGTTGTTCCAGCTCTCTTTAGGTACGGAGATCACCTTCAGCACCGTCCCTTTGTCTACAACACAGCAAAACAAGTTTAGACAGGATTACACTGAATCTAGGCAAAAAGAGTTCAGTGTGGTCCTAGTCTATGTACCAGTCCTTTTAGGTGATACTCCACCTCCCCGTTCTCCATGGTAATGTTAGTTACAGAGTAATGGACAGAAGTTCTTACAGAACTGTTAAATTGAAGGTTTGGATAGACGATAACCGCAAAGAAGCTGTGAGAAACAGACCTGTCTAAGCATGGAGTGCAGGTCAAACTGTGACAGGAAGTGTGGTACCTGTGCCAATGAACATGACATCATACTGCCCGTCTGCAGCGCCCACCCTGTCGACTGCAATCTGGGTGAAGCTGTAGTCTACGTTGGTCCTCAGGAACACAGGACGCCGGTTCAGGGGGTACACAGGGTTAAACATCAGAGGGTGGTGACGCGCAAACTGGATCACGTCGTCAGGGAAGCCCTTGGTGGACTCAAAGCTGCCAAATGTTTTGCTGGGGCACTGATTGGTCACACAGAAAAACCCCGGAGAGGTCATTGAGTGTTAAGACAGGCTCACGCAGGCTAAGCACAGGGTTTTAACATCAGCAGAACAGCTAACCCACAGGTGATTGGAATTAGAGTTAAATAGTTCAGCTGTTTGGAAAATAATAATACTGATGTTTCAGAGTCAGTAAGTTGTTGGTGAACTGCTGTATTCTATATACCATGCCAGGCCGTGGGTAGGGGACTTTGCCCTGGAAGGGGACCCACTGGTAGTTCGGACCCTCTTTGTGAGCAAAAGGCCCCAAGAAAGCCCGACGGATGTCATTCATTGTGTAGATACACACGGCTGATCCCTTAAATACGCTGCTGCTAGGAGGCAGGGAGACGCAAAGTTAGTGAATGAGCTTATAACACACAGTCGTAAGCAAGGTATCATACACTACATCCCAGTCAGTAACTACAATAAAACACTACATCCAAGTGAGTAACTACAATAAAACACTACAATCCAGTCAGTAACTACAAGAAAACACTACATTCCAGTCAGTAATTACAATAAAACACTACAACCCAGTCAGTAACTACTGTAAAACAACACAACATTCCGGTACCTAACTACAGTAAAACACACTAAATCCCAGTCAGTAACTAAATAAATAAACATTACATCCCTTCCCATCAGTAAATACACTAACTTATTGAAAAGCACACACACCACACATTCCCACTTGCTTTATACATTATAAGCACACACACATTTATATGAGCACATATTCCCGGGTTTGACCTCTGACCTTGAGGTAGAAAAGACAGTGTAGACCAGAGGGTTCTTTCTGTCCCTGGTCTGCAGCAGAAACACGTCCCCTGTGGGAGGAATTCAGGTCAGATTGTGAATTGCCTTTAGTGATGGCTATGGTCAGGTAATGAAGGCAAAGTCTAACGGCTACATACGGAGCTCATCGAAGTATGTGTCACTGCCATCACTGCCCGGGACAGAACAGATGAGACGAGTCTTCAGGAAGGTTGTCCACTTGTTGACAAGACTACGCTGGCCACCCATATCGTTCTGCAGTAAACAAGCAGACATCACAGTGTCACTGCAGTCTGGGCCGGCTCTAGCATTTAGGGGTCCTAAGCGACTGCTTATGTTGCTTACACCCTGATTGTAATATAGATATACACATCAAGTAGTGTCACTTGACCTGAGCATGCTTATCCTGAAGCTTGAAGAAAAGGGTTACCAGTGTATGTAATAGTATGATCTATAGTGTAAATTATATTAGAATATTATCTATAGTGTACATAATGGAATAATTTTTTGCATAGTGTAAATAATAGAATATTATTATCCATAGTGTACATAATGATAGAGTTTAGCTAGAGGGGTGTATCACCCTGCAGAGCTGTCCGATACGGGAGTAGGTGGACTTTCCCAGACCCTGGGCCTCCACTGCAGTCTCCCGGAAGAAGAAGAAGATCTTGTCATCATCTGGGTTCTCACTCTCTGGCACCCAGAATGAACCCACAAACTTAGGCTCTGGAGAGGAACCACATAAAAACACCATGTTTAATTTTAGCAGTAATGGTGTGTGGTAGACATGGTCTATCTATACCAGACACTCGACATTGCACTGTGCATAAAAACAGCTTGTAGCCATGGCGTATTGACCAGGTATCTTAATGCTATCCTGTCACCAACACAGACTTACCATTGAGCCAGCGTGAGTCGTGTTGTTCAGTGCGAATGGATGGCCGTCCCCCAAGACTGCGGAAGATGGTGAAGTCTCTACCCATGAGGTCAGTGGCCACGCCTGCATACAGCTCGTCACCTTGGAGACGGGCGAAGAGGGGGACAACATGACGTTGCTATACCACGCCTAAGGATCTGCATAAAAGACTGCAGTGCCATCTTTAACCACCGAAGGGTGCCAGATATCTGTGTTTTTAGAGTAGGGAGGTCGGTCCCTGGATGGGAGCCCACATGCTGTTGGAGATGCTTCTGTGCTCGGCTCTCTGGTCTCCAATCCCAATACATAAAGTCAATGGAGGGAACATTCCCTTGAGCAGCGTTCTGCTTTACAGATGAATCCTTAAAACGGGTGTCTTGACATTGTGGTCGATTAAGACCCCATCCTGCTTATTGTATGAGCAGGGGTGTTAACCGTAAATCTTGGCTACATTTTCATTCTGGGCCATTATCACGATGGCCACCTAATCATCCCTCAACTTCAAAAGTAAATGAATGGTCTAGCAGTGTAGGTACTAAATCAATAATGTATGCTATTGACTCTGGATAAGAACATCAGGTTAATGACCAAAATGTCAGATGTAATTACGTCACGTGATCACTAGCCCGAATGGGTCATTGGGCGATCAGCCAATGAATTTGAGCCTAAATTGACTGCTTCATCATGGAGATGGCTGTCATAGCTCGACCCATGCTGAACCAGATGTTGCAGTGGTCCGGACACACAGATGAGACTTATCTCTATCTCCATGAGCGTTAATGTATCCTTAAGCACAGATCCGGGATCAGATTTTGTCAGCCATGTCCAATTCTAAACCATTAGAAGGATGAGAAGTATATGCATTGGATGAAGGCTACTTTCCACCCACTCCGCCTGAGTGGCTGACTGAGAGGCTGCAGGCTCACCTATCAGCACTGACGCCGCAGGGTGACGGGGGTCATAGGGACTCTTCCCTTTCCCGTCCTCCACCTTGGACGGGTCAATCCTGAACACATGGTCCTGGAGGGCGATAGAGAGACGAATAGAAGCGGAATCAGGGGTGAGCCATCTTAGACAGAGAAATAGGAGCTCAGTTCAGATAGGTTCTTACGCGAGCTGTCTACTTGTGTGACAGGGAACATGAAGAGGTCCGATAAGCCGGAAGAGTGTGTGCGTCATTTGTATCTGTGTGTGTCTTACCTCCATCTTCTGTCCCACCTCTACGAAGGCGCAGGTGGGGTGGAAGGCCCCAGTTCCACAGGCATACAGATGGGTGCGGTTGTAGTGGTGAACTAGTTTCACGTAGTTCACACAGTCTGTCTGCAAGACAATCACAGAAAAGCAGCCGTTCAGCAACGGCACCGCCACCCTCCCCTTAGGAGCTTTACAGAAGAACCCCTCCGTTATTGAGTTCTCGTCTCCCGTCTCCTCCACGGTGGTTTTCTTGTTCCCTTCTGTTGCCGAGAGGAGACGAGAGGAGAGAGGGAAGGGGAGGAGAAGGTCAAAGAGGAGAAAAGAGAAGGGGAGGACACTTTTGAGGAGAAGAGAGGAAAGAGAGAAGGGGAGGAGTAGGTGGAAGAGGAGAAGAGGAGTGACTTATAAAGTAGCGGAAGGGATCATAGTGGGGGAACCCAGGCATAGTGAATCCCCTTCTCCGGATGTAGCCCTCATGATGGTCACTCACTCATGCATACCAGCGTTCCAAGAAAGTCTGCGGTGGCAAACACAACCAGGACCTGCCATAACATCCTGCCCTTGTTGCCCCTTGACCCCTAGGAATAACAGAGTCCAGCTGAATTCCGGACTCCACAGGCCCAGGGCCGGGCAGCAGGGAGGCTGGACACGGCACAATGGGACCTTAGTTAATGATTAACCTCCACAGGCCGTGACTGATTCGGTTTTATATGACCAGTGTTTACCCTACCCGACTTACCAAAGCCTCGCCTCCCATAGAGACACACAGTCAGTGTGTTTTTAAACAACAGCCCCCCTCTACTCTCCTGTCAGCCCCACAGTGAGGTCCCAGCTGTTCTGTTCTCTGCTTCCATGTTGGAATTATGCTCTTAGTCATCCACCCGTGCCTCCATCCTCTTTTTCTCCTTCCATCTCTTCCACTTCACCTATTTCTCTCAAAGATCTTTCTCCCTCCTTCCTTTCTCCCTCCTTCCTCTGTCCCTCACTCCCTCACTCCCTCCTTCCTCGCTCCCTCGCTCCCTTGCTCCCTCGCTCCCTCCTTCCTCGCTCCCTCCTTCCTCTGTCCCTCGCTCCCTCGCTCCCTCCTTCCTCTGTCCCTCGCTCCCTCCTTCCTCGCTCCCTTGCTTCCTCCTTCCTCGCTCCCTCCTTCCTCTGTCCCTCGCTCCCTCCTTCCTCGCTCCCTCGCTCCCTCCTTCCTCGCTCCCTCGCTCCCTCCTTCCTCGCTCCCTTGCTCCAGCTCTCTCTCTACAGCATGTCGATCCTCTCCCCCTCTCCTGCCACCCTCCCTGTCTTTATCTGCTTTTCTGACGTATAGAGTTCTCCCCAGACACCAGCTACTGAATCACACAGACACACACGATCTGTTCCAGGGTCAGATTTCACCCTTCATCCTTCTGGCCCCCAGGGAAAAGCTAAGAGGTTAATAGAGAGATGTGACACAACACTATGTAGATACTTAGAAGTCTGCCCACATCCTCCTTGATTCATCTTTCTATTTCTGTTTTCTTTGATCCCTCTGTGTTTATCTAGGGGGGGTGTTTTCATGAGATGCTGTGCAGGACATAAAAAAGAGCAGTCCAGATCACCTCACTGAATATGACATAGAAAGAAACGTACGTATGATTGCATGAATCTTGTATGTGCATGGGTGGATTCGTATGCGTTTCACTGCATGGTAAGCCTGCATATTGTTTCATGCTAAACCACACTTCAGCATGACATTTGTCATTTTCGTTTGACCAGCCAGTTGTCACAGAGACAGAGTTGTCTACTCAGCTGGCATCTCCCTCTACCCCACCACAAGCTCACCGGACACCACAATATCGTTTTCATTAAAGACGCAGAAACTGTTAAAATATGTAATAAAATGTCATATTTAATATTTTAATCGTACTTTTAGCAAAAATACAATCATTATTGACCAGTAGAAATCCACGGTTTAGGTTTTACGGTAATATTTCTAATATTTATTTCTACAAAATTGTTCAGAGTGCCTGAGCTATTCCCCATTTAAAATGTTCTCGCTAGTCAATCAGTCACTTTGCATTGACTTGTAAATTCCTGATACTGACTTCAGACACCTGCAGTAACCATCCTTCCACCCTTTTAAACACCCTGGACCACCTAATACTATTCAGGTTTCATTCTGTAAGGGAAGAGGCGGAGACAAGTCGTGTTATTGTTCAAATTCAGTCTTGTAAATGTTAGTGTCAGGATTCCACAAAGTGCCCCCTCTTCTCAGTCCTCGCTATTCACTCGGCACAAGGCCTGTGGCGACCAAGCCATATCCTCAACGGAGGGTGGGAAATGATGTTCTGTTTTCATCATATTCTTTCTCTTTCTCTCATCCCTTCTTTCTCAGCTTTTCTCCTGCTCTCTCTCTTTCTCTCAGAGTGCAGTATGCGTGGCTGGTTGCTGTTAAGAGAGTGACACTCAGACAGAACAATAGTGCTCTGTAAGGAGCAGAAGGGAGAAGCCATCCTGGAAACTCCTTCAATAAAGTTAATAACCAAGGTGGATCGTGGAAGGATGCTCCACACTGACTGAGGTGAAACCGTTTCACAGTAGAAGGAAAACAATAAAATCCCAATAACAAAGCATACTACCAGACTGTTCAGCTGACTAATTATATTGCCATTCAACTTGTCACCGAAGTCACAAGGCGTCCTTTCTACTTTGTGGCTTACGAATAAATCAGACTAAACAAAAGTGTTAGACGATAACTGCAGGGTAAACAATCTGGTAAAAAGCGCCAGCCATACAAATATATGGAACTTTCTTTGTACAATGTCACCTGTTTGCAGTCTGTGTGTAATGAGTATTACTTTGAGACTTAATGAGCAGAGCTTGCGGGTGACTCGGCTGCATTGGGCTGAGAGGACTCATCCTGTAAACACAGACCCTGTTCTGTCTCTATGAAATGACGCAGAGGGAAAGGACAAAGACACTTATGGTGTCTGCAGTAATAGGAAACAAGTGTCTTTCTCTGGGAACTGACCAGGATGCTGGACAAAGAGAAATAGAAGAGAACAGATGAGAGAAGTAGAGAAAGTGGGGGGAATAGAAGGGAAGGGAAAATCGGTTTCAAAGTTCATAGTAGCTCTTTTTTCCCCTCCCAGCCCTGTTCTAGGCCGCTCCCTACAGTGACACACACTACACTATAATTAGGGTCAAGTGTGAGGTCACTTTGTGTGTGTGTTGCTCAGGTGATATCCGGACTACACACACACACACACGCATACATAAACACACACACTCACACACCCTCAGACACACACACAGACACAGTCTGTACTCCAGGCCGCCTCTCCTCCAACAAATAAAGACCCAGGACCAAATAAAGAAAGAAAATGAACCATTTCTATTGATCTTAGTAGGATCCCACTTCTTCACCCATTCTGTTTTCCTCACCTGAGTGCTGCTCTCATACACACACACACACACACACACACACACACACACACACACTATAGGTAAAACAGAAGCCAGTTGTGCAGTATGAATCGGGCCCATTGTCTGGCTTTTACAGCTGTGTAATCATACTGATGAGGGTTTTCTGTTCTGCGCACACACACACACACAGACACACACACACACACACAGATCCCATACATCGCTATGTTCACGTGCACACCACCAAGAACCTGTATGTATGTGCATTCACACATGAACACTGTGAACACTGACATGCAGTTAGCTTTGACTGAGGGGGACGTATGAGTGTGTAAAGTGGACAGTTGGGTGGTCTGAGTAGCCTGAGAACCCACCCTGCCCGGGGAGCCTGAGGAAAGAGCAGTCAGCTCCCAGGGAGCCAGAGGAAGGAACGCTCATCTCCCAGGGATCAGGGCCAGACAGTGGAGTAGACCGGACAATAGCACACACAGACCATCCAATACAAGCAGCCCAGTCAACCAACCCTTTACATTACTTTACTAGCACACAGCATACAGCAGAGATCAACACTACATGTGAGGAAATGGGAGGAGATTGGGAGGAGACCAGACCGCAGCTTCTGGACGTACGGCACGTTGCAGTGTGTTTAAGTGTTTACCTAAGTCCCACTTTGTCAGAGTCACAGGAAATGGAGTGTCTCTCTCTGTCGGACACAGTTTTCAATTAACACAACTTAAATAAAGGATGTCATTAATATAGGCAGTTACTCACATTGATGTCCTTTCCTGCCCAGTTACACTCCTCCCTCCAATCTACCGGGGCTGGCCAGTAGATCTGTAACACAGGTCAGAGGTCAGAGTCAGTGTAGGCAACATGATGGAGGTAGAGTATGTCGCAAACCCAAGCAGACAAAGGCTTGCCCGCCATCCACAGGGACATTTCAGAGGGAGGAAGGCTACCCATTCCCTCCTCCTCCTCTCCGCCGCCACGATGGAGCTGAGAATCCGCAAGTGTCGTCGTAAAATAGCGTGCGACCACGAGCCAAAACAGCTTTAACGCCAGGAGGGAGCCGCATGTCACCGAGTGAAAACACATTGTAAATCACAAGACGGCAAACTAAAACCAACAGACCCAAACCATCTAAACTCACATTTCACGTAGAAAGAAGAAACCAAGCATGTGAAGACTGAGGATAAGTGTTAGGCTATTGGGTTCTGTATAGGGCGAGATTCGTATGCTAGCGCACATGCTGAGGTTTGTATTGTTCAATTGCAATCAGTTGGTCAAGTGCTGGTCTATTTGTAGTTAACTGTAGTCTAACACCATTATAGCGAATCGCTAGGAAAATAATCAGTCAAAGGCCCTTTACTGTCAACTAATGGGGAACATCAGGTATCAAAGTCTTTCTCAGCGCTCACTGTCAGTGTGTGTGTGTGTGCACGAGAGAAGTGTTGAGAGGTTTATCTGAGATTATGGGAATCCCAAGTCACAACTGACTGACCTTGTGCTCCTGCTTTGCAATGTTGTCCAGACTGAGTGACAACAGGAAGTTGCGTGATCCTACAAATAGCCGCCCCCTTTCCTCGTCCAATAACAGGGCGCTGAAACAGCACGACCGATCCAGCTCGTACCGCCGAACACCATGAAACTGCTGCAGCTCTGAAAGGCAACACACAACACTGCTGAAACACAAAGTAATACATGACAATAGTAAACACAACACTGCTGAAACACAAGGTAATACATGACAATAATAAACACAACACTGCTGAAACACAAGGTAATACATGATAACAGTAAACACAACACTGCTGAAACACAAAGTAATACATGACAACAGTAAACACAACACTGCTGAATAATGTAATACATGACAACAGTAAACACAACACTGCTGAACAAAGTAATACATGACAACAGTAAACACAATACTGCTGAAAAAATTAATACATGACAACAGTAAACACAATACTGCTGAATAAAGTAATACATGACAACAGTAAACACAATACAGCTGAACAAAGTAATACATGACAACAGTAAACACAATACTGCTGAACAAAGTAATACATTGCAACTATAAAATGTCCAACTCCTATAGGCCATGAAATGTGTTTCAAAAGGCAAAATACGTACATATCCTACAGTTAAGTTGACAAATGATACCCATTGTGATCGTTAAGCAGTTATTTTACAAGGCCAACGCTACAGTATACAATTAGAAGTGATTGTTGCGCTCCACTACCAAGGTCAGTCCAGGGCAGTGGTTTTACTAGTCAGAATGGTCTCTGTTACAGCTTTAAAATCAGCCATCACAGCAGGGCTAAAAGAGACTTAGAAGATTTAGAAGAATGAAGATTCCTCTTTCCACCCTAACCCTTTCCTTTCATCTTGTCTCCCTGGTCTCTCTCACTGGGGAACATGAGTGTTCCACTGTTACCGTGGAGACAGGGATATCCCATGGTTTCTTGGCACATGCTCCAAACAGGATCTGTCTCACTATGTAGATCTAGGTATACTGATACAGTAGCTACTTTCCAGATAGTCTTACATCTACTCCCTCTCAGTCCACCGTGGGCTTGTGTTCTGAGCATGATGGAAAATGGCTTAGACATTATGGGTTTGTTCGACATTGGGCTTTCATTGACACAAGTCACTGGACAGAACCCGGCCCTGTTTCAACCCTGACAACAGCAACAACACTAGTGTTGCTGGTTACAGTTCAGAGGTATAATAATATTATATTTAATGGAGCACAGCATGACTTCTCACACAGGAGGGGCACACAGGAGGATACTGTCAAAGTTATGGCTGCTGTTCACCTAATGTTGCCAGACACACCGGATCAGATGTACACACACACACACACACACACACACACACAAACTCCAGACATCAAGGCAGACTTCAACACACAGCGGTGTTTAACCGGGCAGAACGTACCTTTGTAGGAGAGCTTCATGCGAGGGGAGGAAGAGGAGGAGGTGCGTGAGGAAGATGTGGGCGGGGAAGAGGAGCTGGTCTTGGGGATTCCGCTGGATGAAACGTGGGAGGCCATCAGCCCCAGGAGGAGCAGGGAGCTAAACGTCGCCATCATCCCCACCATCATCACCGTCATCATCCTGTCGTCGCCGGGTCGGCACTAGCCTGAGGCTGGGGTCGGGATGTTGTCGCTTTGGTCTCGGACTGCGAAGTGCGGCGTTCCCCCCTTTGGATTTCAGCTCTGACGGGACAGCTCCTCACACTGGAACTGCAACCTAAAAATAACCAAGAACAGAAGCACTCGTGACAAAGCAGGCTGGGCTATGCACAACCTCTCCTCCTCCCGTCCCCTTCACGCACCTGGATGCCATTCTAGACAGGGAGGCTAATGGCTCATTCCCATGTCCACTCCTGTAAACAGTAGCCTCAGTAAAGACCCGCTGGACTACATCCCAGGCCCATCTAACATCCGCGCCAGGTCACCTCTATGGGAGTGGGGGGGGTGGATGGGGGGAGATGGCAAGGCTGGAGGCCCCTTGAAAGATATGCCGAGTGGCCCAGTGCCATTGCCCAGTCCAAACCTCAACACAAGCGCCCTCCCTGTGGAGCAGTTCCAACTAGGGCTGGGATGGTGTCTTGTCTTCTCATTCCTCCTGGTGCCCCTGCAGTCCAAACTGGCAGATCCGTTTACAGCGCGTTTCTTTTCATTAGTGCTAATGAAGTGCGCTGGAAATGAGCGGATTGGTCGAAGTGATTGAGTGAGGTGCGGGTTGTGTGTGGCTCAATACTGTACAACACACTTCAAATGGACAAACATACACACCAACATGAACTCTCTCACGCAATCTCTCTCTCTCTCTCTCTCTCTCTCTCTCTTTCACACAAACACACAAACACACACACACACACACACTCAGGCATGCACACATCCACGCACACACAAAAGTATACACAAATACAATCAAAATCTTGTGCTACTTTGGACCCTGTCCGCTGACAACCACAACAATAAAGCCTTTCAGCTATTTCATTATTACTGTACCTCAGTAAACCTGTGTGTTGGCACACCTTAAGCAATATAGTAAGTACTCTCTCTCACCCACTCTCACTCTCTCACCCCCCCTCTCGCTCTCTCACCCCCTCTCGCTCTCTCACCCCCTCTCTCGCTCTCTCACTCCCTCTTTGGCTCTCACGCTCTGTCTCTTGCTTGTTTGTACCCTCTCTCTCTCTCATTCTATCTCGGTCCATTCTTTGCCCGTCTCGCCCTCCCCTTCTCTGTTTTTCCCCTTTTCCTTCCTTGTCTCTGTCCAACTCTATCCCTCCTTTCTCATACCTCT
>JACXGJ010015282.1:0-13727 GCA_016801105.1 Esox niger | reverse complement strand
AGATCCAAATACTGGCTGGGATCCACCTACTAGATCCAAATACTGGCTGGGATCCACCTATTAGATCCAAATACTGGCTTGGATCCACCTACTAGATCTAAATACTGGCTGGGATCCACCTACTAGATCCAAATACTGGCTGGGATCCACCTACTAGATCCAAATACTGGCTGGGATCCACCAACTAGACCCAAATACTGACTGGAATCCACCTATTAGAACTACTTCTGGCTGGAAAAGAAAGTTTTCAGAAAAAAACAAGGTGAATCTATAGTGTTCAAATGACTCCTTAGCCACAGTCTAATTCAATACCTAGCATGGGTCAAACTTAGTCCATTGCCTTGTGTCTAACCCATTACTTAGCCCAGGGTATAACTTGGGGGTCTGTTACTACATTACAAGCACTCTGTCTTTCAGTCTGTCTATATGTATGTGAGTATGTTACTATGGTAACTATTACTATGTCTGTTACTACGGTTACTATCACTGTCTGTTTGTTTGTTACTATGATTTCTATCACTGTCTGTCTGTCTGTCTGTCTGTCTGTCTGTCTGTTACTATGGTAACTATCACTCTGGCTGGCCCACATTGCATTTTTAAGGAGCAGGAAGTCCTTTAAGAGTCATTGATTTCCATCTCACACAGAAAGTCAATGTTGTCAGGCTGAGTTGTGTTAGTTGGAGAACCCAAGCAGGTGTATCTAATTACTTTATTGGCATGTTGTAACAATGTACATATTGCCCAAGCATATCAGAGGTAACATTAATGCACAATACAACATCAATGAATCAACAATAATCAGTAGATAATAAATCAGTAGAACAGACAAGAAAAAAAGTCTAACATTAAACAATAAAAACTCTAAATTAAAATTAAATAAATAAACATCATGAAACTGTTTTGTAGTCTCTCATCACTGTCCATCATCTTGTGGCAGGCTGCAACATGGTGTGCTTCCATCATACAGCCGTCTGTGTCCTCCCCCCGAAGGTTCACTGTCTGATTGTCATTACAGAGACCTTTAACAAGGCTTATTTTGGGAAACGACTTGGTCTAATGGTTTTATGTTTTTTACATTTAGTCAGGGAATAGAGCTCAGTCTGTGGTTCTGCTGTGGTGCAGTGGTTTCTCAGCCTTTCCTCTTCAGGGAGCCAGGTTTTCCTGTGTCTACCACTGTGCTCCCTGAACATGTACTTCATCAATATTTTTGTAATTTTTTTATCAGACGATAACCATGTACTGTACTGTCAGCTCAGGGCCAGATATAATTGAATAGGGCTTTATGTTTGTTTCCCAATTCGTTATGTAGTATTTAAACTTTTTTGTAATTTGGTTACTTCTGATTGATTGATTGACTGATGTTCTGGTCCTGAAATGATTGTCAGTGCATGTTCGTAGCTCAGCCTCTGGGACCAGTAAGATAAAGGAACTGTCATCTTGTCTCTCTCGCCTCTCTGTGGGGAAAGCCTACCTGAGCACTGGGATTATGGTGATGGGAATCTGTTTCCTAGGGAACGAAGGCGCAGTATAACAACAATGACAAACACAGACCTCCCTCTCAGAACACACTAACCCAGACACAGACCTCCCTCTCTGAACACACTAACCCAGACACAGACCTCCCTCTCTGAACACACTAACCCAGACACAGACCTCCCTCTCTGAACACACTAACCCAGACACAGACCTCCCTCTCTGAACACACTAACCCAGACCTCCCTCTCTGAACACACTAACCCAGACACAGACCTCCCTCTCTGAACACACTAACCCCGACACAGACCTCCCTCTCTGAACACACTAACCCTGACACAGACCTCCCTCTCTGAACACACTAACCCAGACCTCCCTCTCTGAACACACTAACCCAGACACAGACTTGCCTCTCTGAACACACTAACCCAAAGTCAGACCTCCCTCACAGAACACACTAACCCAGACACAGACCTTCTCAGAACACACGAGTCCAGACACATACCTCCTTCTGAGAACACACTAGTCCAGATAGAGACCTCCCTGTCAGAACCCAGATGGAACTAGAGTACCTCTCAGACTCTAGCCTTGCATAGTCTTTACTCTCGCATTCATTCCTCACTGACTGTCCTTACCATTTCTTCCATGCACTTCCAAAGGCATGAAAACAGTGGTCTGCTTAATTGGGCTGTACTTCTAGAGGCGTATCCTCAGGTTTGACATTACTTTCCTCTTTGGTTTGTATTGTTTTAGTTACTGCTCTTTCAAACTCTCTGATACACCCACATCTTTATAGGATAAAGTCAGATCACAGATTATGTGGGATAAGCATTAGGTCTAGAATATGATGAGAGACAGGCTGACATTAGGTCTAGAATATGATGAGAGACAGGCTGACATTAGGTCTAGAATATGATGAGAGACAGGCTGACATTAGGTCTAGAATATGATGAGAGACAGGCTGACATTAGGTCTAGAATATGGTGTGAGACAGGCTGACATTAGGTCTAGAATATGATGTGAGAAAGGCTCATTTTAGGTCTAGAATATGATGTGAGAAAGGCTCATTTTAGGTCTAGAATATGATGTGAGAAAGGCTCATTTTAGGTCTAGAATATGATGAGAGACAGGCTGACATTAGGTCTAGAATATGATGTGAGACAGGCTGATTTTAGGTCTAGAATATGATGAGACAGGCTGACATTAGGTCTAGAATATGATGTGAGACAGGCTGACATTAGGTCTAGAATATGGTGTGAGACAGGCTGATTTTAGGTCTAGAATATGATGTGAGAAAGGCTCATTTTAGGTCTAGAATATGATGTGAGAAAGGCTCATTTTAGGTCTAGAATATGATGTGAGACAGGCTGATTTTAGGTCTAGAATATGGTGTGAGACAGGCTGATTTTAGGTCTAGAATATGGTGTGAGACAGGCTGATTTTAGGTCTAGAATATGATGTGAGACAGGCTGATTTTAGGTCTAGAATATGATGTGAGACAGGCTGACATTGTCTTGAATATGGTGTGAGACAGGCTGAAATACACCCTAGTATAGAGCATTTTTAACATAGGAGAAAACAATTATGTACCAACATTTAGCAGTTTCTGTGAGTGAGGGAGTGTGTGTGTGTGTGTGTGTGTGTGTGCGGTGTGTTCAGTCTGTGTGTGTCCCTAGTGTGGGCAGTCTCTGTGTGTGTGTGGTGTGGGTATGTGTCAATTAGGTGTACTCTATTTGTGTATAGGAGGAATGCTGGTAAAGACGTAGCAGGATATCTGTATGGAGCCAACAGAATGGTGAGTGCTGAAGAACTGAGCCCGGTCCCTAAATCTAGGTCCCATGTCAAGTTAGCCGACCATTGTTGTGTCGAGTAACAAAATACGCTGAAATAATTAATTTGATACAATGAATTGACCATACTGTATGAAGGAAAAGGAAAACAAGAATAATGGCTAGTATGGGATAAAAGTACAGGATGCCAATAGAAGAATAACAGTATATTGAGTGAGTCTCAGCTCCAGTCTGTCAAGAATAAGACACTTCAGTTGTGTGGAAAACTGACACATTCGTTTGCTAAGGGTACTGGTATGAATTCAGGTACAGTACATCCCAGAATAGATCTTAGGAAAGTGGTAGGCATCTACGAAATATAGCTGTCATGGTAATCAGCGAGTGCAGCTGGTTACGATTCCAACGGCCTGGTTGACAATGGGACGACGTGTGCAGTGTGAACACGGCGTAAAGACGCAGATTATTATTGTTAACAGGAAACCCATTTAACAGCATCAGACGAGGTGGCCTGGGAAAATACGTTGGGTGGTAAATTCTATTTCTGTCATGAGCTGAGGAATTCGAGAGGAAAATAACTAGATTCAGGGGGAAAACCAGTTATACTGAACCCTCATGGAAGATGGACAGCACTGAATTTACTTTTGGAGGATCAGCAGAAACAACAAATGAGTCACTGAGGATCAAATAATGACGATACGTCCTTCTCAGAAATCCTTTATGACAAGTTGGATGTCTCCGACATACAGACAGTTTCATTGTAATGATGACTATAACACACAGGTTTGCACTGGTCAAGAGACCGTAAAAGCAGTTCTACAGGTAACTACACAAGGAACACGGGAGGTAGCAGGATTCAGGAGATTCTGACATCTTTCTGTGGTTATGATGGTAAAGTATTGATTGAATATCAAATGCAATCAGATCATGTAAAATCCTATGACAGACTTTACACAAGGAATGGGATATTATTGCAGATTGTTTAATTCACATCACAAGTTAAGCAGATCCCTTTCTTACTGAGGGCCAACACACAAGGACAGAACCTCCAGGTGGTGAGGTGTATTGGGTCAGGATTGACCTGTGCTGCCCACCTGCCCTCGATCTGGAACAATCTGGAACAATCCAGCGGTGAACTGACCCGTGCGCTGCTTTTCTCTCTCAAGTCGTGTGTGGAGGGCAGGTCGAAGACGACGAGCCTCTCCGCGGACGCCTGCAGCAGGCTGACCCGAACCAGGACATTGATGGAGGAGTGGAGGATTTAATGCATTAAGGTTGGATTATGGTTGCCCATTCTTTCCCCAAGCTGCTCTAGCTGGAGATGGAGGTCCCTGTGAATTTAAACAATCCAGCCCCAACTAACAGCTGAGTCCTCAGTCTTAGGTGGAGAGGTGAGAGGTGGGTGTCTCCTGCATTCAACCACCATCACAGATGTGTCTGTGTGTTATGTACCATTTGCCCAGACCACAGCATTAGAAGTTCATGATGGAGCTAGACTGATGCCTGTAGATAACTCATAGTAAGTTGGTTGAAGAGGTGAAGGAGGATGGGTTCCTACTCACACCTGATCTCTGACCTCATACCTAAACCCTAAGCTCTTGTTGTAGAGATTTACTAAGCTGATATATCGATTAATTATACCATTGTATAGGAGTGAAAAATCACTAGCTAAGTACTGTGTTAATAGTAAAGTACTGAGTCCATGTATTCAGACAGTAGAAGAATGCAGGGTGTGCTGATACAGAGCTAAACTGATCAAAGGAACAAGCCTAGGCTGACTAAAACTGGATGGACTCGGTTTGCTCAAAGGTCTGGTATTTTGTAAGATGTGGTCACACCTTCTTGCCTTTACAAAAGGAGGTCTTTCTGAGCTGTGCCTCAGAGACATTTCACTGGTAACTTTGTTGCTTTGATTTCTCTCTCCTTGCAAGTTTAAATCAAACTACATTTGTACGGAAGAGTATTTTAATCTCTACCTAACCTGCCTCATCTCTACCTAAATAGTCCTGCTGAATTTCTGTCACACTACTTCATGTAGGTAAAAAGAAAAACTATCTGCGCAACATTTCAGATTCCAGCATAGAATTTTCCCATTATTAGAATATACCTGGATGGACATAAAACCTATTAATATCAGTAGTTCTGCTGATATTCAAAACTTTTGAAATAAGGAATTGGAAATTAAAGGGGTACAATGTAGAATCCTGCCTCTAACATTTACAAGAATAATACAACTTGTCTCCTCGTCTTCCCTTACTGGACTAGCTAGTCCAGGGTGGTTTAGGGTGGGGGGAAGAGTACTATCTAGTCCAGGGTGGTTTAGGGTTGGGGGGAAGAGTACCATCTAGTCCAGGGTGGTTTAGGGTGGGCCAATGGTCCTGCAAAGGTCTAAAGCGACTATAAGGAGACTTTAGTCAATGGCGAGAAAGTTAAAATGGGGAATATCTCAGGCACTCTGAACAATTTTGTAGAAAAAAGATTTGAAACAAACTTAAAACATCACTGCAGATTACTTGCACTTTCTATATCTCACTTCTCTCTTGCTCTCCCTCCTCGCCATCTCTCTCCATCTCTCACCTCTCCCCCCTCTCTCTCTAGATTATAAAGCTGTCATTATCTTGTGAAGGGTTGAGTGTGGGTTGGCCCTGTGTGGGTTGAAACGGCTGAAGGAGAACAGGGTTTGGGAGGGGGGTCGAGGTCTTGCATCATGCTTGAACATGGAGGATAAGAGAATGAACTGGTTGGGCGAGAGAGAGGCACTCTGAACTCACAGGAGATGGAACTGAAGATGATTGGCTGAGGTGAAAGGAAGAGGATTATTACTGCAGCCTTTTTCAAAACACAACAATTACCTGCCTGTCCTCAGCCATGGAGAGAAGAGACACATTACAGCCCCCCACCCCACACACACACACACACACACACACACACACACACACACACACACCATGATACAAAGCACCCTCCCCAGCCAGACAGTTACTATGACACTACACCTTAATTCTCTTTTCAGTCTGTCCAAACATGCTGGTGTCTATTAATCCAACTACCAGAGAAACACATGTCAAGTACTTCATATACCAGACAGACACATTCACAGTACGTCATGTACAAGACAGACACATGCTAAGTACTCCAGAGATCAGACAGACACATGCTAAGTACTCCAGACATTAGACAAACACACGGTAAGTACTCCAGACATTAGACAGACACACGGTAAGTACTCCAGACATTAGATAGACACACGGTAAGTACTCCAGACATTAGACAGACACACGGTAAGTACTCCAGACATTAGACAAACACACGGTAAGTACTCCAGACATTAGACAAACACACGGTAAGTAATCCAGACATTAGACAGACACCTGTTAAGTACTTCAGACACCAGACACAAACTAAGATGCTTTTCTGGTTTCCCATGTCCCCTGGCCACCCACAACAACAAAGGGGATATTCAATACACCAGGCAGCACATTGACTCCCAATAAACTCCCTCTTACAAAAATATATTTATAAATGTGTTCTAATGTTGACGGTCTCACCTCACTGGCTACCAGATTGATAGGACACGTCTAGATGTGAATGTAAGAGCAACCATTCACAACATGGGCAACAGACTCCATCACATGGAACAGTAAAGCTGAGAAGGTCCGCAACAATTGCAGCATTTAGACCCATGGAATGACAGACGGAGTGGACAGCACAGTCCGGAGTACTGGGTTTCCCCTGCAGTCTGAGGGCCGGCCAGCGCTGCTACAGCCCTGATACTGAGGAGACTTGTCCTTGATGTAGGAAGAGATGCTCCGTCATGCGTGACAGAAGCCCCCGCAAACTCACAGGACACTAACACAACGGAGTCAGAAGCCGTCACTATCTCAGTCTGTGTGTCTGCCAGAGCGCCTCTCCAGTCGCATTGATCATCGAGGTCAGTCACACACACACACACACACACACACACACGCGTGCAGGCACGCACACGCACGCACACACACATACACACACGCAGGCACGCACACGCACGCACACACACACACACACACACATACACACACACACACACACACATACACACACACACACGCACACGCAAACACACACGCACACGCAAACACACACGCGGGCGCGGGCTCGGGCTCGGAGTGTAAGCCTGAAGATAGGAGGATGTTCTATTTAACAAACATACACAAACCATCTCCATTCAGTTACAGACCGTTATGGCTTTAATCTTATGCACGCTGATGGGCGACTGAGGGTGTTAAATAATCTCTTCATCACCTCATATTTATACCCCAGTGAAACAGACTGTCATGGATGACTACTTTACAGTTCACAAATTGTTAAAGTAACTCCAAAATGTAAAATCCGAATAAGCACAAATTTCATTTTGTTTAGAAGATTTTCAAGAGGTGCCATTGAGTGTGGCACTCGTGTTTTGGAATATAATTGTTAGTTAATGACATAATTTTTTTCTTTGAATAATTTTCAATCATTTATATTTGAGATTCACATATTTGTGTGTGTGTGAGACCAAGCTGATCATTGGTTCACTGCCTTTTCTTGTTCATAGTTACCTAGAGTGCCAATAATTCTCAAGGGCACTGTATATTACTAAAACGCTCTCTGAGTGTTTCCTAGGAAACGCAAGGATGAAGAGCGAAGGTGTCCCCATTGCAGCAGATTAGATTATATTCGAGTCACAGGTTTTAAAAATATGTAAATTGTTCTGCTGAACATACAGTATATTTTGAGACAAATCAAAACAAGATTACACAGGTAGCTATAAATATTAAACAGGTAGGGATAAATCTGAAATCGAACACGTAATGTATGGTAGTGTCTAAGGCTGTAGAGTTGCTTTTTATGAACACCAGCTCTTGGCTTCAGCTGTAGCAATGGAACCAATCAAATTCATTGACAAGGGATCATGACTGATAACCTGTTAGATCAAAATGACGTTTGTACAAATCCCAGATTGCTCCTTTGACTACAGACGGCAAAGTTCGAAAGCTACTGAACATCTTAATGCATACACCCATATGCTAAATATTTGGTAGGCACCTATTGTACTAGTATGGATGTACTCCTAAACTTTTGCACAGCCAATTAACCTCACTGTTAAATGAAAGACATTTCATAAGATTAGAGTGTCAATGAACAGAAGTCTGGATCTGTCTGTCTGCAATATAGTGCATCCACTGGAACTATCCCACTGGAATGTCACATTTTGGTTTTGGCCCCTAAGACAGGGGTGATTGGACAGCTCCGTTTTCTGGCTACTGAGAAAGCTATTTAGAAACCAGCAACAAAACATTAGCTGATAAGCTGTAGTAAAGCCTGTAAGCTTGAAATAATTAGCAAGCTAGCAAAAGTGAATAAGCTTTATCTTAACAATCTATCTAGCTAAAGGGAGTTTCCTTCATCACAATCTAGTTAACTAGAGTTTATATGCTTCATCATAACAATCTAACTAAAGCCTATTCATTCGTTATAATGCTATATCCAAGCAGCCCTAATAGCATATACGCTGGACTCGATCTTTTAACAGCAGTACTTTAGTGTTAAATGTCAAATATCCTTCATTTAAGGGTTAACGATGAACAGACATGAAGATCAGGTTATTCCCTACCAGATTCTCTGAAAACCTCGTCAACAGCTCGTTTATATCTTTCAAAGGGCACCAGACTCTTAAAGACTTTGAATGGGTGTGAATGAATTGGGGCAATTATCCAATCACTAAGTAGACTGTTCTGCATAATTAACCCGCCATCACGGGTGAACGCTCCGTCTTCTTGGAGGAGTAAATTGTTCATAACTTTGCACACAATTATCATGTCCGCTTTTCCCTCCCCAGAAATAATTGCATCATTACAACGTTTGTCTTTTGGATTTACTCGATGATTTCTGCCACATTCCATCTGGGTTGTACAATTATCTGGGATTAACTGAGTGAACTCTGCAAAGCTTGATGAGAGATAGCAGGCAGAGGAGGAGCGGGGAGGAGAGAAATTCGCTTTTTTCCTCAGACGGATCATCGCGCTATCTGACGTAAGACATTGTCCACACCATAAATCCATTCTGCAACTTCTGCCCACTCTACAGCCCACTCACCTACGGACAGTACAAAGAATACCATGGTTTGGTCTCAGAGGCTCACGGCGTGACAACTGCCATAATGACCGCTGGCAGCGGCTCATACCGTAGCTAAACCAAGGGACCAGACAATCGCTCCATCCCTCCCCTGACTCGGCGGCATAGCGGTTTGTGTCTGGCTGTGTCTGTGTGTCGGCGATAACTCGCTAAATAGAGGCAAATTGATATGTGCTTGTGCGTGTGGCACAAACACATTTTTGTGCCACGCGCACAAACACACACTCTGCGCGTGGCAGTGTGTGATTGTGTTAGATTGTGTGTGTGTGTGTGTGTGTGTGTGTGTGTGTGTCCCTCTAATTCTTTTTTTGAGGTGATTGACAAGAAAGAGAATCCTGGGGGCAGCTCCAGGTGTCCCTCCTCCATCCAGGTGCTTGACCTGATTTCTTAAATCTGTTTGTCTTCCAAAATAGCATCCTGTTCCCTACATACTACATTACTTTTAACCAGGGCCTATAAGGCTGGTGCACTTAATAGGGAAAAGATTGCCATTTTGGACAAATTGTAGGTTTTCAGCTATTTGATTATTGTGAAATATCCAACTGGGAAGAAATCTGTTCATCTGAGTTTGATTGTCTGTCTGACTGACTGGCTGGTTGGATGAATTTATAGTCACATATACAGTACCAGTCAAATGTCTCGACACACCTACTTATTTGTGATAATTTTTCTCCACATTTTAGAATAATAGTGAAGACTTTTAAACTATGAAATAACAAAATTTCAAAAAATTAGATTTCATTTATTATTATGAAGAAATAAAAAATAGACAAAATAGAGAAAAAAACCTTAAATGAGTAAATGTGTCTAGTCTAAACGTTGACTGGTACTCTACATACCCCTTATATAGTACAATGACCAGACTGGAAAATATTTCATTTCAGACCTTTTGAATGTGTCTGTAATCTGCTCTCTGTTCTGTTCTCTCCAATGGGCAGAGCCTGTTCTCATAACTGTAATACATTTGGACAGGTCAGAACAACTGTCTGAGGAGGGAGATTGTGTTATCTCTCAGGAATCCCTTCAATAAATCAGTACTCAGCAACCTCATGGCTTTCCCCCTTTCTCAATTCAACTCAAAGGCTTTATTGGCCTGGTAAACTTGTATTTATGTCGCCAAAATGGAAATGAGTAAAAACAGGCTGAAGGCATTTGAATTTCTCTATTATTAGCTATGTAGTGTTGCAACAATGTGAAAATATTGCAAACAAACTCTCCATCGCTCTCTACAGACTTTCTCGTCCTCTCCCTCCTGTCTTTTCATCCCCCTGTCTTTGCTTCTCTACCTCCCTATCCTCCTCCTGTCTTTCTTCCTTTCTCTTCCCCTTCTCTCCCACTCTCTGTTCACCTCCTGAGACAAGAAAACACAATGCTATCCCCTCTGATTCCAAGATCTGACCTTGGTTTTATATGGCAGCTGTGTGTTCCAGAGCTCTGACCAGGTTTATTTCAGAGCAGTATGTAACTTCTAATCCAAGTCCCTGTTCTCCAACACATCTTGTCCATTTTGTTGACATAATTCAACCTTGTGCTAGAAATGTTCATAAAATAAATGTTTCTACCATTTTTTGTCTCTCCCGTGTAATGGTACAGTAAGTATTACAACATTTAAACAATATAAAGCTATCTGCTTAATCTTAAGCCAGCCACTCATTACTGCCTGTATGCATATAATATATTACACTGTTTATATTCTGTAAAAAAATGCAATTCAGTTATTGAAAAGGGTATCTTTTTTCTACTACTCTATTCTATTCTTACTACTGCAACTGCTAGTAACTGTACTATTACAACTATTGTAACCACAACTAATCGAATCAAATGATTATTAGTTCTTCAACCATTGCTACACCTACTCTTAGTATAAATAGGTTACAACTACTGCTTCACTACTACTACTAATATTGCTACTAGTAATCCCTCTACTATTACTACTGTTACTATTACTAATAATGATATCACTAACTCCACTCCAACATTGTCCTGGTGCATTAGAAACAACTGGTAATGAGTACAGGGCCGGAGGTCAACTGAATGGAAGGAAGCTGGAAGGAGAAAGGTGTTCTGCCTCTCTGTTCCATTCTGCTACACATCTTCATTTCCTCTGCTTGGCTGTTTGCTTGGTATCAATTCATCTGAGATTTAAAGAGTAAAATATTTACTACTGGACTGGTACAGCCCACACACACAAATGTCAGTTTTCTCCTTCCGGGGACCTCAGATCGAACTCTGACCCAGAAATCCATGTTCCCACATTTTCCCTAGAGGGGAACTGCCCAAACCAGATTTCTTTCATGTTTTACTATCAGTGTTTGGATAAAAAGATCTGGATAAAACACAGAGAAGCAGATACACACTCACACCGGCATGTAATCGCGCGCCCGCGCACACACGAACACATTACGTCTGGCTGACCTATAAAACCAGACATGGGGCGAAAGGTTGTGATTCCAATCCAGTAACAATATCGCGAGGATCCTCTGGATGACGCTGTCCGTAAGACTCACTGCAGCTCGGATCACCGATTCTTCGACCAGTCACTCAACCGTGTTGTGAACAGACGAGCAATCCATTCAATACCGTCGCGGCAGGCATCGTCAACCTGCAGACCAGAACGAACGTGGTCAGCATTTGTGTGTAAAGTTCACCACGAAGGCCAGGTAATTCGGTCAACGGTCTGCCAATTTGTTGGTATGGCACCATAACGGAGTGCTGCACTGGGCTGTTTTACAGTTGGACAGGTTTTACAGGTCCTGGGATGCTCATGACGGACTCGGCAAGCTACCTCACCTGGCAACTGTGAAGCCCCGCCCCGCATAACCTTCCCCGGCCACCTCCCCAAACTCCTGTCAAATAACCTACGCTGCATCTCAGTGACGGCTGCCAAAAATACAATCGCTAACAGGTTGGATATATAATGGATTATGTTGTTTGTGTATGTAAATCTGACTTAAACTGCGTGTAAAAGTTGGAGAACACCACGTGATTACGCAGGAGTAAACGACACAAAGACTGGGTTTGGATGCAGGAGAAAATGACACAAAACGGATTTTTGGTGTTGATAAGTAGATATCAGAGCTACAACTCTGATATCTTCCTATCACCGCGGAAAACTATCCTTCACCTACTGCCAACCTGTCTGACAAGGTCTCTCAGGCATACCTAATCACAGGGATAGATAGCTACTGTCATTCTTTCCAAAATTCGTCTGACAATTAAGGTAAGCCTGTCCCTCAGTCTTAAACACTTCTTCAATATTGGCGTATCACTAACCCTCTTCCTACCTCTCCGCATATTTCCCTCTGCCATCCCTCCCTCTCTTCCCTCATTCCCTCTCCTTCCCAGCCTCTCCTTCCCTCTCCCCCACTTTATTCCCACCCCTTCCATGCCTGCACCTTTCCTCTTTTGAAATCAAAACACTTTAGCCTTGCGAACAATGCGCGGCTGTTGCGTAGCACTACATTTATTTCCTTGTAGATTCAAAGCCGCGGTCAGAAAGAAGGCTGGTGGAGAAGCTCGTGATAAATGAAAATGCGTCAAAGTTTGGGTCTGCTTTTGCTGTCTGAAATTAAAACATTTGTAATAGGGTATCATGCCAGAAGTATGCGTGTAACTTAGCCTATGAGGATCAATAGGTTATTTTAAAAATGCCTAATTGTAAATTGTGTGCCGCGTAAAGAGCCTATGGCTAATGCCAAAAATTGATTCATATTCTGTCTGCTGGCAATATGTTGTCAAATTATAAGTAGGCCTAGGTGAGATTCTTTTTTTGTTTGGATTGATTGTATAGGTCCATTATAATTTCTGTTCAGTGTTATTTTTAGAATATGGCTAGTTTTTTACCCCAGAAAAACAATGTGTACCCAGACAAGTCATAGTGACTTGCCCTTTTAGGCCATAGTGGGACCAACCCTGCTCTAATCCAATCTGTTATATACATAGTTGTACAGTATCGTTAACATTTTGCTTTATTAGAATGTGCTTGTTTTGTTTTTGTGTTCCAAACCTTAGAGAGCCCCAGGTGACATCCCTCTCATCTTATTGTTTCAGGCTAAATACACCTCTTTCAATCACTCACTCACTCATTCCCTAACTCTCTTTGACTCTCTTACCCTTTCTCGCTTTTCCTCTCCATCTCTTTCACTCACACGTTCCCACTGCCCTTCCCTCTCCATCTCCATCTCTTTCACTCACACGTTCCCACTGCCCTTCCCTCTCCATCTCCATCTCTTTCACTCACACGTTCCCACTGCCCTTCCCTCTCCATCTCTTTCACTCACACGTTCCCACTGCCCTTCCCTCTCCATCTCCATC
>JACXGJ010015281.1:0-13782 GCA_016801105.1 Esox niger | reverse complement strand
CTCTCTCTCTCTCTCTCTCTCTCTCTCTCTCTCTCTCTCTCTCTCTCTCTCTCTCTCTCTCTCTCTCTCTCTCTATCTGTCTATTTCTACTATTGATATATTGGTAAGGTTGTCCATAGCTGTACAGTATGGTGTCCCACAGGTCTACAGGAGTACAACATTTAACCTAAGAGATCATACATGTTTGGGAACACACACGCACAGTATGGCTGTTATTTGTTGTAGACCAGCTGTGCAGACAGTAGACTGATGTCATGTGATTTCTTGGGGCAGACTGGAGGCAACCCAATGACCATTTCTATGGTTGAAGAAACTGTTGTACAAAACTCAAATCAGATCTGGGTAAGGGTGAGGTTAAGTTTGGGACGGTGATTGGGACAGAGACTGGAATGAAGGCTGGGACGGAGGCTGGGACAGAGGCTGGGACAGAGGCTGGGACGGAGGCGGGGACGGACGCTGGGGTGGAGACTGGGACGGAGGCTGGGACGGAGGCTGGGACGGAGGCTGGGATGGAGGCTGGGATGGAGGCTGGGACGGAGGCGGGGATGGAGGCTGGGATGGAGGCTGGGACAGAGGCTGGGACAGAAGCTGGGGTGGAGACTGGGACAGAGGCTGGGACTGAGACTGGGACAGAGGCGGGGATGGAGACTGGGACAGAGGCTGAGGTGGAGACTGGGACGGAGGCTGGGACGGAGGCTGGGGTGGAGACGGGGATGGAGGCTGGGACAGAGGCTGGGACGGAGGCTGGGACGGAGGCTGGGACAGAGGCTGGGACGGAGGCGGGGACGGAGGCGGGGATGGAGGCGGGGACGGAGGCGGGGATGGAGGCTGGGACAGAGCCTGGGGTGGAGACTGGGATGGAGGCTGGGGTGGAGACTGGGACAGAGGCTGGGACTGAGACTGGGACTGAGACTGGGACAGAGGCGGGGATGGAGGCTGGGAGAGAGGCTGGGGTGGAGACTGGGATGGAGGCTGGGGTGGAGACTGGGACAGAGGCTGGGACTGAGACTGGGACTGAGACTGGGACAGAGGCGGGGATGGAGGCTGGGAGAGAGGCTGGGGTGGAGACTGGGACGGAGGCTGGGGTGGAGACTGAGATGGAGGCTGAGGTGGAGGCTGGGACGGAGGGCATAGTACACAGCATGTTGGGCTCTCAACACTAATAGTGGGCACAAAATCTGCTGCACAGTTCAAATACTGGTAAAATGTATCTAAACTTCTATCTTTTCCACATAACTGTGATATGATTTGGTCAACTATTGGGCAGGCCAGTCTCGGCCATGTTCGACTCAATGACCTTCTTGTCTACATCTGATAATAATGGGCTTACAAACATGGTATGAGGCAGGTGAGCAGCCCTACAGTAGAAAAAATAAAAGAGGAAGAAGAAAAGTTCTGAGGAGAATTAGAGAGGAAGAGGGGGAGGAAATAGTTCAGAATCTGAAGAAAAACTGAAGATAAATAAAAGCTGGAGGGGATAAGAGGGGAAAGCCAAGAACAGAAAATGAGAGAAACGGAGAACAAACCAAGAAAACAAATTAGACAGGAGAATAAAAAAATGGAAAGCATAGAAAAAGAAGGGGAAAATGAGAGAGAAAGAAAGAAAACGGTAATAAGGACAAGGTTTCAGTGTGGATAAGTGGTACTTGAGTCTGCAGCCTTTAGCTCTCAGGTCCAGGGCTCTTGGAGCTGTCCCAACCAGCGCAGTGTTTTACTGGTTCCCCTGGGCAACATTACCGCGGTCCGGACTCCGCTGTGCCATTTTTAACAGGGCCAGAATGATTAGGGAGCTCAGTGCGCTGACGGCACCGGGCTCATGCTATTACAGGGACCCTAATTTACACTACACCACCACCATTCACTGTTTTACGTGTACTGTAGGGTGCAGACCAGCTGAACGCATGGCGCAGCATTATCCACTGCCTAACTGGGAGTGGTCTGGATTCAATGCCTTGGATGACCCTTCTATTCTAATCTATGCCTAAGGATGAATAGGCCCTATGGCTTTGGCCAAGGGACTGAGAACCAAGAAAAATTATAGTCCCCTGTAATCGAATGCTTTCTGTGAGTTTAGTCGTCCAATTTGATCACACTCGTGATTATTGGGGTAAACAAAACGGGGACGCTGGTGTGTGTGTGTGTGTGTTCTACCCACACATGGTTTATCTAAAGCTTTGATGGAAGGGAAAGAGCTCAGGCTGATGCCAGTGGAGGTTCATTCAGTGTGCCCGTGTTGTTTTAGTGTACCTAGACTCTGGCGACTGTGGCTCTACATGCTCTTTCATGACAAACTGCCCTGGTGATGAAGAAAGCAACTTAACCTGTACATGGGTGATCTCAGCACACACGGTTGACCAGTCAACTCTGTTGTACACACATCGACAGAGCAGAAAAGGGGGGAGGGTTGTGAGAGAGAGCGCGATAGAGGAACTGCCGGCTGGGGTGATTTGTAGGTGCGATTCTCTGCGGTTGTGACAAACTGAGAGGATTTATTTTCTTTGAACGCATAAAAGTCATCTGCAGCAGGGACTATTATGGGACTAGCACATCTGGGCCTGGTGAGCACGCATGAAATCATTTATCTCTTCTTGCAATTTACAGTAATGTATTACAGATGTGCACAGAAGTGTGTGTGTGTGTGTGTGTGTGTGTGTGCGTTCGTGCATGGTTCACTATACTTGAGAGAAGCACATTTTTCACAAGGATATTAAACTTTTGGAAAATGTGTAAATGTGAGTACATTTGTTGTTCATCACAATCGGAAATATTTGTAACATTGGGGGCTATGAATTAGGGAAGGAGTTCAGGTTAAGGAAATGAAAAAAGAGGACTTAAATGGTAATTGTATAGTTTCTCACAAATGCAGTGATACCTTCTGTGGTGGGGATACTAAATAACAGGTACATTAGTGAAGGGAAACCAAAGTACCTCACCCCTGTGGAGGTATGAAACAAAAGCATTTATGATGCTACTCGGACTAAGGAAAACATTTTCCGAAGTCACATCCGAGCACAGTCCCAGGAAGCAGGAACCCAAGCCCCTTGGTGGATTTGCTGAATCTGGGGCCAGAACCAGCCAGGTACCCCTGCAGAGCCGGGTCGAGCAATGTCATCCACCAAAACATGGGAGGCGACTTGACCTGGGCCCAAATTTTTCACAGTCAACAAGCACAGCTCCAGAAAGGTCTGGCTGTGCTGGAATGTATGCCCACATCATTTACACCTCATAAGGGAGAATGCTGCAGAAAATAGTTTCATGGGGAGCAACAAACTCACAATCATCCATCTTAAATCTCCTTTCACCTGAAGAGCATACAAATTATTGGTTTAGAATAAAAAATAAGGAAATATTGGAAATAAAAGACCTGCTACACCCAAAGCCTATATTGACTGGGAGTTTCATTCTAGGGTGTTATTTCCCTGTCAGTAAAAACAGATTATGGTCACTAAGTGGGATTACACCTATATGGAACCGTGTGTTTTTGGCCATTTGAATGAAATTACTCTTGTTCACCTTAAATTCAGCACCCATTAAAAAGCCTTTCAATATGTGGTTCTTGAATAGCCCATGGGGTTCATGATTGTAATGTTTCGAAGCACTATGGACTAATCTGCGACAAAAATATGTTTCTAAAAGTATACTGTGTATGTGAGGAGTTATAGTGGTAACACCATTACTGAGAGCGATCCCATTACTTCATCTCGTTGGAAACCGATTCTAAGACGTTTTAAAATAGGTTGCCAGCTGCCGACAGGCCGTTACTCATCAGCACGCGGAAGTATTCAATGCCTCCCTATATGCATCTCCGAGCTTGACGGTGCAAAATTCATGAATTAAGCCACCATATGTGCGAATGAGATATTTGGCACCTGAAACCTGTGTGCTTTCTCGAATGACAACAACTATAAGTGATTGACAGTCAAAATGTGTGACTGCACGATGTCCCTTTCATATCTAATTAGAACAAACGTCAACAAGAAAACAAAAAAACTATATTTATATAGTTTCCATAATCAGATTGTATGTGCTCTATAAAAAATGACCTGAAAAAAGTGACCTGCTTGTCAAAACATATAGGCTGAATTATGACTACAAAAGTGTACGTAAGTTTGCAAGAAAACCAATCTCATAAGAAACCGGTCGCAAAGATTAATCCATGTAGTGAACAAATAAAGCATACTGTTTCTGTAGCTTTGCACCACCTATATTCTGTCAAGGTGAGAAGAGCTCACAAAAGAGCGCTGCATTTCAATTCCGTGCAACCGCAAGTATGGCATAGAGCTTAGAGCGCACTGGTTTCCTCTCTTTAGCTGCCTCGATTCGCTCCTCCCATTCACAAGTTAAAACTCTCAGCTTCGTTCGCCAATAAAGCGCTTTTGTCTAGGGGTCGGGATGTGAACGAGCTCACGCCGGACACTTGAAGCGCATTCCTCGACGTGGAGCTTTCCACCAGTCGCGAGACACTGAAGTTTAATGTAGTTTAACAAAGTTACGCTGGTTCACACTCTGGAAGACTTATGACAGATGGCACCAAGGACAACCTAAGGATTTCGAACTGTTTACTTGTTCTACGTGGGTCGTTCTTGTGGATAAACAGTATAATATAATAGCACACATTTCTAGTGCACTGCAACTCAACCCTTACTCCGAGAAAAGAAAAGGGTAAGTTTTTCCGCCAAACAGTTCATTTTATAAAAACAGTACACATTAATTAACCACGAGATAAGTATTTATGTGAGACAGATTTCTAATCCAACATTTTGCAGAATGCGTAAAGGGAAATAAGCACGTTGTGGCAAAGAAATATTGGGGGCTGTGATTTTAAACCTCTCTACATTGTGTTTATTAACTCTGAATTAATTAATTTAGGAATATACAAAGATTATTACATTAATTGAATAACAAATTAATTATTGATTGAATATTTAGAATAAATACACTGGTCAACAACACATTTACAGTGTGCACACCCACCCGCCCGTACACCCACTCCTGCAATGTTTGAACGTTTTTTGACTCAAGAGGTAAAATATTCATCCATTATATTACAGACTGTCACGGACTCTTACCACTGAATGAGAGGTTATAATACAACTGTGGGTAAACGAGAGGGTGTCGGGTTGGTAGCCGACGTGTTGCCGGTCTAGCGAGCAAACCAACAATAGCATGTAAAAAAAATCAAAATCACCAACAAATATTTAATTATTTACAAACATCGTTGAAAAATACAGGCGAAATGAAAGGAGTGTCAAAAAGTCAAATGCAAAAGAACTGCATTTATCTGTGCTTAGCACCTGGAAACACTTCAGTCGTTACTGTATCACTAACTAGTAGGCTGCTGAAGTGTTTGACCACAGGACGCTGCACAGGGCAGAGCTCGCGTCTGGACCGCGCGAATACTTGTTTACCAATGGGAGAAGCTGTTTTCGACATGCGGCTGGTGCGGGAACCGGCCCACACGGGAATACACCCTGCATTATAGGGACGTTCAACAAGAGTCCACGTTTTTTTCTCCGTTTGCCACGAGTTGAGAGTAATGGTAGGCTGTAGGCTGGTAACCTTGGATTCAAATGTCTTTGGTCACTCGAGGTAAAAACGAAATTAAATGTTATTATCTTGCGGTTTGGTATGGATTTGCCTCTACTGTGAACTGACACGGAGTTGCCTATAAGCGCTGGAGATGGCATGAAATCAAGGTCACGATACAAAAACCCAGCGATGCCTGACTAAAGGCTTGCAATTGTACGTTTTTATCCAAGTCTTAACTGAGCATTATAATTGTCTCTCAATGGACTCACCTGGTGCAACAACGGTGCAAATAAATAAAAAGATAGAAAAGCATATATGGTATTGTTTCGGTGTAGTTATTGCTGAGCGACCATACCACTAGTATTCCTCTGCACCAGTGCTGTATGCACCCTCGCGCAGAAAGTGTACTTTTCTAACAGTTATTGATCAGTATAATACAGTTGGCCTATGTGTGTCAGAGTTCCTTAAAGAAATCAGGAAAATCAGAATAACTTTAGTCTTCTCGTAAAAAAGGTAAAGTCGTCTTTCAACTACAACCTTACAATAACCATGGGCTATTAGAATACTCGAAGAAAACTGTTTCGCGGAAAACAGTTGTTAAAACATGTCGGATTGGGGGAGTTACCAAATTATATAAATAAATCAACATGTCACCTGTCTCTTCATTGCGAGGCTACATTATAACCTTGAAGCAAGAATAGGCAACGCATATAGATGTTTCTTAATTATCCTATATATTTCCAAGTTCCTCCCAATTAGCTTGTTTAATAGGCCTAAACCAGAAGCTATTAAAAACCATATTATGAATCAGATTTATTCCAAAATATATTTAATTAAC
This sequence comes from Esox niger, assembly GCA_016801105.1. NCBI lineage: Eukaryota > Metazoa > Chordata > Actinopteri > Esociformes > Esocidae > Esox > Esox niger. Next base: position 7,415 of record JACXGJ010015281.1, on the reverse strand, counting down.
AGTGATCATCATGAATGAATCCTGACCACCGAGAACACGAAACAACTTCCGGCGGTTATGAACAGTCATCTCAGTCATCCAGCCGTTGTGAACGCAGTTCATGTCATCTTAACAAGACAAACTGCTACATCATCCTTTCTTCACGCATATGCCATTTATCAGCTGAGGGCAATTTCACGACCCTTTCTCGATATCGACGGTGCAGCAGATAATAAGACATATAGGAACAGAGTTCTGATAGACCCCTCCGCGGACAACAGTCCGACAATCATCCTTTTCTTGCGCGATCACACAAAGGCACGCCGACACGCACAAACACTGGTCCACTATTAACCACCGCTCGCCCACTATTAACCACTGCTCGCTTAGATCCTCCGGGCTGTTTCCGCCCCATTCAGCTCCGGAGCTGAATGACTGAGATGAAGCTGTCAGTACACAGTCTAATACTGGTTGCCCGGAAGCCTTCTCTAGGCTACATATTAACCAGATATACTCCCATTAGCTTACAACATACTGGTTATAGGTAATTACGTAATTATTTACTTGAGTCATAAGAGCTATAGATACCATTGGAATGCATATACTACAAGAACCAAAACATTAGTACTGTCTGTGTCTGGTGGGTTTGATCTCCTGTGCTATCTGTTCTTGGATTTGTGCACTGACCACATGACATAAGAGAAAGCCTGGTCATTTCTCTGTGCTTACAGATGTCTTTTTTGGTGGCAACATTGCGGGTGCTAGAGAAGAAATCTCAAGCATTGAAAAATGATGAAGAGGGAAAGAGAAATAGAGAGATACTGAAAGACTGCGGCAAACAAACATTTTTTTGTCGAGTACAGTGAGCAAGATACCAGAGTTAGATCACAGACACGGAAAGAGGAGCTTGTATTACTGAACGCCAGCACTCCAGAAACCCTCATGTCAGATTTCTACTGGCCACTGTTACTAGATCACTAGAATCTGGGAGGCTGCAATGTTTGTGTATGTATGTAAGATGCATCTATGTGTTTATGATGGATGCATGTGGGTAAAGATGTCTGGCACTCCCAGTATGTGTATGGGTGCACGTGTCCACGCTGGGTGTACATGCGTTGAAATGGCATTAACATAAAACACACACACTGGGTAGATTATCTGGTGTCCCCGGGACCTCTCCTGTGACTGGGTGTCAGGGGTGAGAGCTGGTCAGGGCCCCTGGGGGCCTCGGTTGTTTAACACTATTAAAGGAATAAAACAAAGGCCACCTGTCAGAGGGAAATGCGCCCCGCCTTCTCCTGTGCATGTGACAACACAAGATACACACGCATGCACGCACGCACGCACGCACGCACACACACACACACACACACACACACACACACACACACACACACACACACACGCACACGCACACGCACACGCACACGCACACACACACACACAAGCTTGAGGGCAAAACAAAGCGCGCAGATGAGGTCATTAATCGTAGATCACCACACGTGTCGAAATAAATATACACCACTTCTCAATAGCAACCTTTAATGAAACTTACTAGAAAACACAGGGAGACAGAATAAATGAGAGATGGATGAAAGAGACTTATAACCTCTTGTTCCCCTCTGAGAGGGAAAGAGAACTGCTCATTTGATTGGTCCATGTGACGGCGGCACCAGGGTTTAATCTCTGCTTCAGGCCGGGGCCATTCTCAAACCACTACTGACAAGTGTGTTCATGTAGGAGCCTGTGTGTTGACAAGTCTCAGTATTCCGAGGCCAGTCAAAGGTACAGCGTGGAAGCCGAATCGGCAGCAGGAGGACTGCTTTTTCTTGACAAGTGACTCTGAGGAATCCCGTTCATGTCATTCTTGTCGGAGACAAAGAATAACTAAGACAGATAGAGAGACACAGGCTAAAAAATCTGAAGCAGGAGTATGTTGGACATGCTTTATCTGCCCTGTCTCTAAAGTGATTAAGTTGAACCAATGACTGTGGGATGAGAGCACATACGAGAACAATAATGGGATGTTCCACATGCCATTTACGTCTGCTGCTTGGATAAATTTTTTTAAAAAAAACACTCATATGACACTCATTTAGCCCTTGGAACATTAGCAGCCTCTTCAGCTCTGCTCCCACCTGGACTAAAGTGTACATACTTCAGCTCCTGTCATTGTCATGAAACAGGGAATTCACAGGTCTCTTGGAGTCTGCCATCTGAATGTACATAATCCGCTACAACTAGTCCGTCAGTTGCCTAACGTTTCGGTTACGGTTACTGACGCCACCAATTTTAGGTGCTTTAAATTTTAGAATACGTCGAATTTAGAATACACTTCACAAGCGAGTGTAACTGAATGAAAGCGTTTTTATTATAAACTCTTTGCATTGTGAAAAGCAATAGAATATTTCTTACTATGTTGTGATACTGTACGAATCTGCTGAACTCTTCCAACCAGCAAACACGGCTCAACAGCGACTGTCGATTGTCTGAGTTAGCGAAATCACACAAATGCTTAGGACTGGATAAATGCTCTTCTCCCTGTGTCGCTAAGGGCGGAGGATGTTCATTCCATACAGCACACTTCCAACATGGCCCTTAAAGCCCTCCAGCCTCCCTTCCCCCAAATACCCAATTAGGAGACCTTGTTTGAGGTCCCTCACCTTCTACAACGCAGGATTAGGAGGTTAAAAGTCAGGTGGCAAGGCGAGGAGGCCTGAAGAGAGAGGAGGTGGAGGGGGAATGGGAGCAGGGCCTTCACACAGCAGTCAGGGAGATGGAGCTGGCGATGAAGAAGAAACGTGTGTGTGTGTGTGTGTGTGTGTGAGTGTATCTATCTGTGTGTACATCAATGTATGTTTTGTATTAGCGAAACCGTGTGAAAGTGAAAGCACATCCCTGCTAGCAACGCCTGTATTGGAATGCGTCAAAATCAGCGTGTTTTAGAGTGTTTGTGCCTCCACTTGTTTGTTTGTCTGTTTATTTTGAGGTATCTCTAAGCTACAGTCACGTCATAATGACTTCAATGTGGGCCTCCACTGCAGCGCTACTAGAATCAGGTGTTCCTCAGCCCACAGGGTTTGCCACTGTTGACATCCCAGAGCCAGAGCAGCTTTCCCGGGCAGAACACTCAAATCCAGCCCCTGGCTTCAATCACTTCTAAAAGCCTTGAACATCAATGCTGACCCAGCGGTATGTGGAAGACAAACCCATTCCAGCACGATGTCTGACTGCCAAGCCAAATTGAAGAAGACTCAAGCCGATTGAGCCAAATGATGCGTTCCGTAGAACCACTTCAAAACCTCTTTATAAATACACACACGCACGCAAGGTCTACAAGTGGAGCCCGGCTTGAGCCGAACGCAAACCTCAAACAACTCCCGTCTTGCACACTCCCTTTAGTCAAAGTTCAAAAACCTGTGTTTCGGGGAAAAAAAATTAGATTGGCTTCAGACACAGATGTTCCCCCTGAAAGACAGACTGACAGTTGGTTGGTCGCTTGGAAAGACAGACAAGCAGAATCTGAAACTGCTCTTTCAGCCTTCTGACTGTAACCTAGCTCTCATTCTTTTATTCCCACCTCTCTCTTTCGTCCTCTCCTCTCTCTCAAGCTTGTAAATCAATGGAACATAAAAAAAGAAAACAGCCAAAATGGCCACAAACCAAAAAGGAGAACTGGGGCCAAGGAGAAAAGGAGAGAGGGACCGATTGAGGGAGAAGAAGCACATCCCCGAGCGTCACCACTAATTGCTGTGTTTCTGCTAGGTTATAAAAAAAGAGAAACGACCCTTAATCTAAGGTTGTAATTACTTTGGGCCAACACTGTCATTAGGAAATGATGCTTGAACCAGAGATGGAGAGATAGAGAGGAACAGAATGACAGAGAGAAAAAAGAGATGGAGAGATAGACAGAGAAAGGGACAACATCAGAAATATTTGGATGGTCAAAACGCTAATAGTATAGCCTGGTCACAAAATCTTTTGTTATCATTCCAACATCCTGTGGGGTTTAGTATGATGGAACTTAAGAGACTGGCTAGAATGGTAAATCACCAAATAAACTCTAAGGTGGGGGACTTTAGGAAGAGAAAGAAAAAATAACAGAGAGAAAGAACAGACTTTGCAAACACTGGTCTAACAAACCTAAAAAACATCTTAACACTAATACATTGTTCTTTTTGACGAAAGCCTTCAAACCAAGAGGGTCAAATATTTAACCATTTGCTATTAATGACTAATGGAAAACACACAAATGAAACACATGATCAGATGAACATTAACTCGTGAAGTTTCCCTGAATATAGATTTAATCTCAGGTCAACAGGGCTTCTGTAGTTAGACTAATGGTTAGCTGATCCAGTGCTACATCTAGTGTGTGTGTGTGTGTGTGTGTGTGTTTCTGCCTTTGGAAACCCTCCTGAAATCACAGTAAGTGCTGATGAGTAACACTAGCCCAAGTACACACACTTTCACTGGGGTATGTTCACAACACGCACACTCATGATTTCTCCCTAAGGTCTATTTCTAGACACAGCTAATATTGCTGTTATCAGCTACCATACACACGTTGTAGTGGTTGTCTGTGTGTAGGTGCGCGTTCGAGCATGTGCAACTCTGACCTTCAACCACACTTGAATGTGGTTATAATGTGGTCTCTTTCACATGTGAAGTTCTACACAAACTAACAAGTTCAATAACAAACCTTTGTTTGAGTTCTTGGTAGCAAAACCTTTTGCTACACAGGGCTTAAATGAACAGGACCAGGTTGTGACTGTGAAAGAGTGAGTACTGGAAAGGTGTATTGAGGTCATTCAGTCAGCCCAAGATCCAATTGGCCAAGACCCAAGACTATCCAATACAAAAAAATCAACACATACAAGAAATCCAACTAGGTCTTGTTCAATTTGGGCTGTTTTTGTAATTAAATTTGTTACTTATAATTTTAACATGTTGTAAACAGATGAGTGGCTGCCACTACAAAGTGAGCCTGGATTCAGACATGAATGTTTCAGCCGTGGGAGGGAGAACTGGTAGAGTTAGTGGAGGAGAGATGAGCAAAAGACAGAGGGAGCAGAAAAGAGAGCTTCAGAGGCTGCATTTAGATGAACAAGTAGGGGTCCAAGCACACACAGTCATGAACAAGTAGGGGTCCAAGAACACACAGTCATGAACAAGTAGGGGTCCAAGCACACACAGTCATGAACAAGTAGGGTTCCAAGAACACACAGTCCTGGTACCAGCACTAGTATGTGAAAGGATTAGGGATGAAGACGGATAGAGTATTAGTGATAAGTTAGAGACGGACATATAATTAGTGAAATTAAGTGATGGATAGATGTCAGAGTAAGTGATAAGTTAGAGATATATAGTGGGTGGAATAAGTGATAAGTTAGAGAGAGACAAAGGGTGGAATTAGAGATAAGGTAGAGATAGTGAAATGTCTGATAATGTAGTGGTTTGTTTGAATCCAATTTGCCAATGACTTGCCTTTTCTATCATCCTCAAGAGCAACATTTAAGAATAAGTCATAGCAAAACTAGTTCAGTTCTGTTCAATTCATTTTATTGCCAGATGAAAACCAAACAGACCTGGGTTCAAAGCCTACTGGCTATTTTTTAAATACATTGGGTGTTAACCTCAGGCTGTGGGGAGTGTCAGATGGGAGGGGTTCACACTTTTGTGACATTTCCATTGCTTCCATTGGCGCGGATGATCTCAATCAAACACAGGCTAAAGACACTACACCTGATTTTGCATAGTACTGACCCCCAAGCCAAACGAACAATAAAATGAACACAGAATCGGTCGTTACCTCATCAACTTGGTTCTCCCAAGTCTCTAGACAGTTGAGCTGGAACTCAACATGAAAGCCTAGAGATCAGAAAAAGAAAAAAAAACAACGTGCCATTCCAACATCCGTCACCTGCCCCGTGCTCATCCAGGCTGTCGTCACCTGCCCCGTGCTCATCCCGGCTGTCGTCACCTGCCCCGTGCTCATCCAGGCTGTCGCCACCTGCCCCGTGCTCATCCAGGCTGTCGCCACCTGCACCATGATCATCCGGGCTGTCGTCACCTGCACCGTGATCATCCGGGCTGTCGTCACCTGCACCGTGATCATCCGGGCTGTCGTCACCTGCACCGTGATCATCCGGGCTGTCGTCACTTGCACCGTGATCATCCGGGCTGTCGTCACCTGCACCGTGATCATCCGGGCTGTCGTCACCTCTCGATGCGATCAGTAACGTCAATGTCAACCAGGCGTGTCAAAAGTACAACGTCCATATACTCGGATGTGGTCACCAGTTCAGCGTATTTCCTGATAAAGACCTAAAATACCAGCTGAAGGGTAACCAGTGGCTGACGTGATCGATGAAATGTAAAAGGATGAGCCTACTGCGTAGATGTCGCGTGCCGTGTCACCAGAATGTCCCGTCCCAAAATGACACGGTGTTATTTGCTGCATCTGACAACTAAAAAGACTTTGACTTTGAAAAGCGTTTAACCAAGGCCTCCGGTCTCACACAAACACTTGTATAAAGCGTATGAGCGGTCGGCAGGAGTGCCAGTACCTGTTTGAGTGTTGGCAGTGTGTCAACACCCCCCCTCCCGGTTGCAAGAACTGGAGATCCGCGGTGTTCTCTGAGAGCGCTAGGGGTTACGTGTGTAAGGCTATGCTCTTACACACACGCGCGCACACACACACACACACACACACACACACACACACACACACACACACACTACAACTACTGCTCAGACAGACAGACAGACAGACAGACAGAGACACACACACACACACCTGTAGAACTTTCTTAACATTGGACTTCCAGTGCTGCAGGTAGTCAGTTCTGATGTGGTCATGAATACCATTTCCTTGTGGACAATATACACTTCAGACCTGGCTAAAGCCAGGTATCCATCGCCTATCACACACACCACACACACCACAGACACACACAAGCACACACACCCACCACAGAATCACACACACCACAGAATCACACACACACACCACAGAATCACACACACACACACCACAGAATCACACACACACACCACAGAATCACACACACACACACACACCACAGGCACACATGGCCTGATAAGGTCACCTGCAGTTCAGGCAGCTAGGAAGGTATAAAGAGCTATCTGCCTGCATTATTGGTCTTCTTTGGCATCTCACCCTCCCCCTGCCATTCTATCTCTGGGTCTGTACTGCATCCACTCACTCGCCCTGCCAGGGAGACGCTCAAGCCACCTCCTGCTGACGTACAGCACGTTGCGTCGGAGCGCACCCCACGGAAACAACACCACTTACTGCTTAGCTGGTGGGGCGATGGGGAGAGCAGGGATGGAGTGATGGGGTAAAGTCAGGAGATGGAGGCAGGAGGGCTGGGGTTAAGGTTAGAGATGGAGGCAGGAGGGCTGGGGTTAAG
>JACXGJ010015279.1:0-13685 GCA_016801105.1 Esox niger | reverse complement strand
GAGGAATGGTCCAAAATACCTCCAACCAGAATCCAGACCCTCATAGGAAGCTATAGGAAGCGTTTAGAAGCTGTTATTTCTGCAAAAGGGGGATCTACAAAATATTGAGTTCTTTTTTTGATTGTAGTGCCCAAATTTATGCACATGCCTAATTTTGTTCGAACAATCATTGCACACTTCCTGTAAATGGTATAAACTTCGTTTCACTTCTCAAGTATCACTGTGTTTGTCTCCTATATGATATATTTAACTGATTTTTCTTATCCTAAGAACCAACGATTTATGAAGGAAAATCATGGACATTAACAAGGTTGCCCAAACTTTTGCAGACCACTGTATATCAAGACATGACTGATGTTTACCAAACAACACCCGATGTTTGCCAAACAACAAAGATCAAAACTACTGGAACACTGTGCTTTTGTTGTTGGGCCTGAATGCCAGGTGCCATGTTTGGCAAAAACAAAACTCTTTGTTTTTAAAGGAGAACCTCATAACAACCATACAGTATGGCAGTGATTTCATTTTGGTTTGGGGCTACTTTGCTGCCTCAGGACCTGGCCAACTTTCCATCATTGAGTCACCAATGAATTACGTATTGCACCCGAGAATTATTGAGGAGAATTTGAGACCATCTGTCAGAAAGCTGAACTGTACCGAACATCGATCTTGCAACAGGACAATGATCCAAAACATACAGAGTCGAAGCCAAGATGTCAACCTTATTGAAATGCTGTGGATGACTTGAATCTGGTTGCGCATGCAAGAAAGGTCTCGAACATGACACATTAGAAGCAATACTGTAAAGAGGGGGCAGAAATTTCTCCCAGTTGATGTAAGAGACTGATAGACAGTTACAGGAAATGGCTACATTAAATTATTTTACCCAAAGGGGAAGCAGCTAGGGGTGTATTGACTTTTTCCACACCATGAAAATGCATTTCTGGTGATTTTTTATGAATTAGGTATAAAGATAATCATATCTATATTTCCAAATATTTCCAGGGGATGGACCTTTCTAAATGACTGTATTCACTAAAGATAGAGAGGTATAAATACATAGAAACACAAATAAAAATGAAGGAGAGTAAATGTGCAGAGACCAGTATTGCAAGAAAGGGGTGGGGTAAACTGATGGAGATTACAGAGTGCCGGCGGAATGAGGGAAAGTGCCAAGAAGGTTGAGGGAGAGGCTTTTTTGATATTGAGAATGATTGAGAGACCCCTTAAAGAAAGAGAGGATAAAAGAGGGAGTGAGCTTTTGAAATAAAAAGTTAACTGTTGAATGCGATACGGATACATTTTCTGTTAAGTGGATACTTATGGGAGATGACCCCGTACAAATGTGGACACAGGCAGAGATACTCATGTGGTACAGTGCAGAGACAATAGCTGCCGTCTGGGCCTACGCATCACAGTGCAGCGGGGTGGGCGTGCGAGACAAAAGCGGATTTGCTAGCTGATTACATGCAAGGCTGTCTGCCTGGCTCAATCTCCCAGCAGTCTCGCCAATTTTGCATACAAATGCATCTTACTCACTGGCATTGAATTTGTTGTTTTCCACATTTGTTGCACCAAGTGCCACGCAACAATCTTAAACCGCATTAGATACATTTCAAGCTTTTCATTATTGTCTGGCTTGCAGACAATGGTTGTAATACTCAATGGGAATCTGTGAGAAATGCTGACTGGAAAGTGCGCAGAATGTCCTTGAATGCTGAATGAAGTTCCGTGGAAGTAGTTGTGAATTAAAGAAGCATGTATATGCAAATTCAAAACATCTATATTTTCACATTCAGTTGACTTTCTAAAGTCAGATTAAACCCACACAATTGTTACTTAAGTGTTTCTTATTTATTCCTATTCTTTGTGCAATAGGTTGGCGTAAGTGACAAAAACACAAATGTGACCGCCGGAGTAGCATTTTGGGATTGCAAGGCTATTTGTGGTGGTATGGTGTGCTGGCGTGAGTCATGCAGGATGGCTGGAGTAAAACAAGTTGAAAAGAAATTTAGGCTTTGTCACAAATTTCATTTTATTGTTGAGTGTACTACATCTGACCACAAGGTTCTGGTCAAAAGTAGTGCTGTATAGTATAAAGGGTATAGAGTTAACCATGCACTCAGGAACAGTGTGTGGTAGCTGAGGCTAAACAATCAATTCTCAAGCATGTTTTTGAAAGTCAATACCTGATCAGAAGCTTTCCACGTACACATCAGAATACTTTATGGCAATTTACTGACACCCTCAAATAAAATTGATTATCTTATGGTTTGGGCATTGATTGTTATACAGAGTACATCCTTTCTGTGCTTTCAGAAGAGGGCCAGCAGTACAGCTTTTCTGACCTATAGAACTGGATTGATTCACACATCTAACCCTCACAATCCGTATGGATCATTCCAAATTGCAGCCTAATACCTACATAGAATACTGCTTTTGACCAGAGCCCTATGGGAAGCTGGCCAAATGTTGTGTACTAAGTAGGGAATAGGTTGCCTAGGAAGGCCTTTGTTAAAGTACATGCTTTGTTTAACAAGGCTTTTGACATACTATTGTGGCTGGAGGGAAGAGAAAGCAAAATATTGTAGGATACCAATAAAAAGTATAGCAAGAAATCAGAAGGGCATGCACACTGATGAGATTTTTAATGCTTGTTATTGAACGTCTCTCCAGGGCTGTAAAACATGTCCACTATTTGTCAGCAAAAAATAAATGCACTCTAAACATATAATTACATAGAAATTACTGTATTATAATGATGAAACTTCATGCACCATAATCCACCTACAGATTGATGAGAAGACTAGGCAGATTGTAAAATATAAAGAGCCAAATCATTTCATAACACTGCAACAGCCTCCCGGCAAAAGGACCACGCACTCAAGCTCATATCTTTGACTTGAATCAGCATGGCAAGGATTGGGTGTGTTCAGAATGGCACCTATTTCCAATACAGTTAACTATAAGCTTTGGTCAAAAGTGGTGCACTACATTATACAGTATAGGGAATAGGGTGCCATTTGGGATGCAATAATTGTGTAGTTTCTTTCTCTCTTCATATCTAGAGCCCTACTGGGGAGGTGTCATGGGACTAATCCGAGAGTTAGGTCATGCCTTCTTCAGATGAACACAGAGAGAAAACACAAGGCCCCTTCACATGCCATCAAGAGCCATTAGTATTCCAGGCGCTCCAAGGTTATAGAGACTGCACTTAGCCTGCTCTGTAAACCCACAGGAGATAGCCCTGATCCAGACAGGTAGAACCAATTTCAGACTCAATGATTTGAATGCAAATGCTCCTAGAGAGCAGGCCTTACAACTCGCCTGAGCTTCCTCTTCTGAGTTTTACTAGTTTGCTATATATTGTGCATTAGTATAGCATTGTAAGCAGGGACAGATTAGGAACACAAATTGCCCCTGACATTTGTAACACATTAGCCCATGTTTTTCTTCAAGTCCCATGAACAAGCCCATTATTCAGGGTCCTGAATATACCCATTTTACATCCAAATAATTATAGTCCTGTGCTAAATCCTCAATTTAAACTTGCACAAATGAGCTTAAGATGGACCAACCCCAGCATTTGTCCTAATTGTCCTGCGGCCATTCTGTCTCTGCAGTACAATTAGGCTAGCATTGTTGTGAGTTAGCAGCCAGGAATTTGAAATGCAGTTGTGATGTTAAAAATGTTGCCATGTAGATAAAGTCCAAAGCCACTGAAACAAAGATGGTCCGAAGCCATAGTGCCTTGAAATGGACCTTGCTTCATGGCCTGGAAAACATGTTTTAGTTTTTCAATAAGAAATGCTCTCAGGTGTGAAGATTGAGATTGTAGTTATTGTTGGCCAGTACCTCTTCAATAGATCACTGTACTTGTCATTGAGCATTTTCGGTGGGAAAAAGCACCTACTCATATGGTTGTGCTCTGTCATATCTTGTCGTCTTAACATCCCTCTCCAGGTCGTAATCCCTGCCATGACTTTTTGTAATACTCTTGAGTATTTTACAACAATACAGTCACATGAAAAAGCAGTAGAACGCAAGCCCTCCTCAGAGTTCAGTGTATGGGATTGCTTTTTCTCTCTGTCTATCATGAGGGACAATTTATAATCTGGATGTAATAATTAAGTATTCTGTTATAATTGAGAATTTGCCTATTGAAGCTATAATTATCGGAAGGTCTGAGACCCTTTGGCTGCCTTCGTCTCTGTAATGAGAACATCTAAAGAAAATTGAAATATCTCTCCAGTGCCTTGCACATTCAATATTACTAAATGTAATTTGACCCCCTTCAATGGCAGCAGGCTGCCAATGCTGTCTCCAGAAGTTTAATGTGTCCAGTTATAATGTTGAGAAGAAACATTTAAATCAGGAGAATTCAAGTGAAACTATTAAATATGATAGTGGCTGTCTTTAGCGTTTAAAAGTCAGAAATAAGTGAAATGTACAGAAGGCCACTACCAAAGCATGGTTGGAAGGAGAATTCATAATAGGGGTGGGAAACCACAATGGAAGTGATACTGCTCTTCAAAGCAAATAGAATAGCCTAACTGTCCAAAAAGTTGATAAGTAAAATCGTATGTGGTTCTTTGGTTTTGTTCTAGAACCCTTTACAGTTGATATAAAAAGTCTACACATCCCTGGTAAAATGCCAGGTGTTTGTGAGGTAATTTTATTTTAATCTAAATAATGTCTGAACATTTTCCACATGTGACCTATAACGTGAACAAATGAATTGAAAAACAAACTGAAATCTTTGAGGGGGAAAAATAAAAACCTCAGAATAACTTGGTTGCATAAGTATGCACACCCTTAAACTAATACTTTGTTGAAGCACTTTTAAATTTTTGGGTAGGAGTCTATTAGCATGGCACATCTTGACGTGGCAATATTTGCCGACTCTTCTTTGCTTGCAAAAGCGCTCCAAATCTGTCAGAATGCGAGGACACAGCCCTCTTCAGATCACCCCACAGATGTTCAATTGGATTCAGGTCTGGGCTCTGGCTGGGCCATTCGAAAATGTTAATCTTCTTCTGGTGAAGCCATGCTTTTGTGGATTTAGATGTGTGCTTTCATTTGTTGTCGTGCTGTAAGGTGAACTTCATCTTCAGCTTTCTTACAAATTCCGAAGGTTTTGTACCAAAATTGCCTGGTATTTGGAATTGTTCATAATTCCCTCCACTCTGACAAAGCTGAATAAAAACAGCCCCAAAGTATGATGCTGCCACCACCACGCGTCACTGTAGGTATGGTGTTCTTTGGGAGATATGCAGTTTTGTTTTTGCGCTAAACATTCCTTGAGGAATTATGGCCAAAAATTTCAATTTTGGTTTCATCAGACCATAACACATTTTCCCACATGCTTTTGGGAGACTTGATGTTTGTTTTTGCAAACTTCAGCCAGGCTTGGATGTTTTTCTTTGTAAGAAAAGGCATCCAACTTGCCACCCTACCCCATAGCCCATTCATATGAAGAATACGGGAGATTGTTGTCACATTTAGCACACATCCAATACTTGCCAGAAATTCCTGCAGCTCCTTTAATGTTGCTATAGGTCTCTTAAAAGCCTCCCTGACCAGTTTTCTTCTCGTATTTCATAAATTTTGGAGGGACGTCCAGTTCTTGGTTATGTCTCTGTTGTGCCATATTTTCTCTTGGAACACAGAAAATAAAAAAAAATATCTGTGTTCCATGGTATATCTAATGCTTTGGAAATTATTTTGTACCCTTCTCCTGTCTGATATCTTTCAACAATGAGAACCCTCTGATGCTTGGGAAGCTCTCTGTGGACCATGGCTTTTGCTTTGAGATGCAACTAAGACAATGTCAGGGAAATCTTACTAGAACATCTGAACTATATTTGTGATTAATCAGTCACTTTAAATGATGGCAGGTGTGTAATGACTTCTATTAACATGAGTTTGAATGTGATTGGTTAATTCTGAACACAGCCACATCCCCAGTTATACGAGGATGTGTGCACTTATGCAACTTATTGTAAGGATTTCATTTTTTCCCCTTGATTATTTCAGGTTGTTTTTCAGTTGAATTGTTCACATTATAAGTCACATAAATGTGGGAAAAGTTCTGGTATAATTGATCTTTGTCTCATACTTTTAAATAACAAAAACCTGGCATTCAAACAGGGGTGTGTAGACTTTTTATATCCACTGTATGTAGGGTTCTTCACCGAATCCTTTTGTATTTGAAGGATTTTTCCCAGAATCCTCGTTAAACAGGTACATCAGCCTTATTATACTTTAAGGTCCTGCAACACGATGCTTACTGAGGTGAACCCAGGGTCTGAATGTGATTAAAATGTGAGTAGATTTCACGTTTGGCAATTCAATCTCTGAAAGCTATCCGCTACACTGTTGGATATCACACATCTCATTAGGTCAATTCATGAACAGTTTTAGAAGATTGTTCATTGAGGGGGAGTGCTTCGGTTATTAGGGAATTTTGTTTAGTAAATATTGTTCAGAAAGTTGACAAGGAACAGAGACTGGTTGACGGGATGACGTTATTACCAGTCCCCTTGGCAGATGAGCCCAAAAAAATATTGAAAATCATCTCTTAACATTTTAGCTTTGTGGTCGGGCTGTTTACCGGCTGCCCAATAGGGAAGCCGCCTCAAATGGCAACACTGGATGTTCCCCCAAAAAATTAAGCAGATGTTTCATAGACTGAAGATTTTATGAAGATTATGTCTCATACTATATCAGTCAACACCAATCTGTATATACTATTATTCACAACAAGATCTTGGTGTCCTCATCTAGATTTTTGTACAGGTTTTGATGTATGGCCTGCAGACAGCTGGTAATGTATGACTTTGTGGCAGATGGGAGGGAGACTGGTAAAGATCTCAACTGGTGACTTGGCTGTCTGAGGAACAGTTTCATACATATTTATATTTTCAACTTTGTTATGTTGAATTAATGTTTCGTAATGATACATTTAAAGAAATAAATGTTGGTATTGGATTACTGCTACATTTTGCTTACTTATTGGGGAATCACTAGTAGGGACTAGGAAAAACCCTACAGTGATGTATCCTAATATTATTTTTGGCAGGCAATATTAAAATTGATTCTCAAATTGAAATATATTTTTTTGCATTTAGGGTAGGTGATCCAGATTGCTAAACCAGCAAGTAGATGGTATGGGCAAACTTGTCCATAACACATCCCTCCATCTATATCGTTTACATGTATACTTTACCAGTAGACACCGAGCCGGGTGCTGTCAGAATAATATATTTCCAAAGTACTGTAGTTTGCACATTTTCACTGTCTATGTGTTTCAGACAGATTATTTTGGGGAGTTGGGAAACCTCATTAACACATGCATTGTTGGCGACATCTGCTTAACAACCTCTTGACGCAGCACAATAACTTGAATGTTATTGGTTGGACTGTGGGAGCATAGGTCATTGACCAAGACTTTCAAATCTCCTATTTTTTAAATATGTTTCAGACTTTGAACTAGAAACACTCTATACCAAGTTGAACTTGTTACATATTTAACTCATAAATTGATTGCAGTTTGTTTAAGGGATTTTACAATTACATAAGTATTTTGCATGCTAATATTGGCTTTGTTTTATTATGTTTGCTATTTCAGGTCAAATATTGTTTGCCAGCCAGAGTTGCAGTGTGGGTTTTTAGGAAACATTCTTAACAGTCTCAACAAATGTCTTTAAACAATTTGATGTTGGTTGCTAACTTATTATAACTGTGAAATGCTAAAATAATCACAATGTAGCTTATACATTTGTCATCTAATTTATTTAACTATAGAAATCTTAGTAATGTGTTATTTGGTGTGGATTGCCCCTTCATGCAATAATGTCACATAGACATTTACGTTTCGATATAGACAATGAAAGATTCACAGATTCTTGGAGTGTTGAACACATTGAGTGTGAACAGTGGCAAAAAGGCACCACGTTGAAAACAATGTCAACAGACCAAATGCAAATAACAAAGGACTTTGTATGAAATCAGAGGATATTCAGTCTGCTGCAAAACATTCCTACATGTACACGGCTAAGTCTAACAATTGCAATTTTGGCTTCAGTAAAGACAACAAAGAACAAAGTTAAGTCAAATGTAAACACTGCAGACAACGTTTCAGTGACCAAAGGTAATACCACCAATCAGTTTCAACACTTAAAGCACAATCACTTTACCGAATATGAACAGTGAATGGCTCAAGAAAAGAGAGACTGACAAGCGCCTTGGTAAAAGTGGCTCCACAAAGCAGGTGTCGATAACACAAGCATTAACAATGCTTTTATAATGCTATACATTATGAAAAAGATTCACAAAGATGGAAAGAAATAACTGATGCCATATGTTACTACATTTTGAAGGATATGACTTCCAAAGCTACATTGGTGTGCAGTGGATTTAAACGCCTCGCTAAAACTCTTGACAGAAGATACACTGTGCCATTGCGACCATATTTTCCCCATACTTTGCTGCCCAACATGTACAGAACATGTTGTAAAAAGGTAGCTGCTGAACTGAAGTCTATTCAGCACATTGCAGCAACATCTGATTTCTGGTCAAGTAGGACGATGGACCCATACTTTATCCTTACTTTGCACTACATTGTTGATGGATGGAAGCTGCGCAACAGATGCCTTGAGACGGCATATTTTCCAGATGATCACATGTCACAGAAGATTGCAAATGCCTGAGAGATATGCTTTCTGTGTGGAAACTCATGGAAGAGAACCTTGTGGTTACGACAAACAACGTTGCAAACGTTTTCAAAGCTATACAGCTCAATGGATGGACACGGCAGAAGTGTTTTGTAAACAGGCTGCACCTTGCAATCGATTAGTGCACATTAGCTTAACAGACACAATGTTACAATTTTTATTAATCTTATTGGGGATGTCTGGGTGGTGACTGGCTGCTATATTCATTCAAGAGATACATGCTATACAAGACAATATTTAAAATGTACTGTATTTTGTTGGCGCTTGACATTAACATTTATGCTCACCAGCCACTCTGGCGAGGGTTTTTCCAAAGTTACCAGCCACTCACCATTTTCACTAGCCAACATTTTGTTGTTGGGAATTTTGTTATATGTCTCATTTGATTAAAGGTGACTATGCTGTGCTAGAACGTAGTCTATCTTGTTCAGGCTGTTGGTCACTGGCACGCCAGGCAATAGGCCTAACACAAATGGACCAGAATCAAACACTGTATGCAGGTAGTGCTCATTGGAGTTGTAGGGACGTATCTTGTAGTTCCACTCACATTGCGGTGAGTTTATTATTTCAAATATCTTTTGAGAAGGCAAAAATAAAAAAAGCTGTGTGTGTGTGTGTGTGTGTGTGTGTGTGTGTGTATACCGGACACCCTCTGTGAAATAATTTATATGCTATTTGGCTACACACTTGAAAAAGACTAACAATTATATAATTATTTATAATCTGCTCTGTTGTCCATGTCCACTTAAGCAGCTAATGCACGCTACAAGGTTCTCACTAATAGCAACCAAAATACAAGCAATATATTTATTCCAAACATAGACTTATTAACATGTTATTTAAAAAGAAATATCAAATCACTTATCAGCTTTATAATCAATCACAGTCAATATTATTGTTCTTTATTTCGTTGTTCTATGTACTTGTTAATATACATGTGCATAAAAACTAAACAGAACTTAACCTTTATTACAGCCTTGTAACGTTAGTTTGTCTCCCTGTTTCGACTTCCTTCGTATTTGTTTGCCTCGCGATCTCTCTTTAAATAAATCTGTAATTTTAGGCTAGTAGAAGTCATCTGAAACGTTACAATATGTTATGTGATTGGATGTAGTTAAATGTTTTGACATGCTTGGTTTGGACCTGTGTGGTCCTGTATTAAAAATTACCAGATTTCATTGCCAGTAAACTGCATTTCTTCTGCAGACTCCAGAGAAAATTAACCCACCCAAGCCCATAAAAAAATCCAAACTGGCAAACACAGCCAATATGGAAAAAGTTTCCTCCTACCGTCACATTAGCTGTATCGCTGGTATTTTATTTATGAGCGCAAAATGGTTTTACCATGCCAAAACACAGAAGTGGTCCCTGATTTTGGTGAGTGGGACTCGTAGATAAGCAAGAATATTTAGAGATCAACAATACCGATTGGCTTTCTCTAATGAGTATCTTTATGAAAGATATTGATTTTCAGCAGATGGAATTACTTACCTTTGTTCTCTTCTTGAGCTATATTTTGGCAGTGCGACACATTGAAGTTGGGCACTTTCAATAAACAATACAAACTTACACCATTGTTCCCAGGCCACTTGCCCATGCAGTCTATCAACTTATGTCTACTACTTCATCTATAAATAATGCAGACCTTGTGACGTTTACTGTTGTATTTTAAATGCAGCCTACAGGTCCCCAGAGTGATCAGTGCATAAATTGCACCCTTATTCCAATAACAGCCTCGCTGGTGGAGAGTGAGAGCAATTTTGTTAATCGTAAGTCATTCCAAAGCATCAACATACAGCTAAAGTTAAAACAAAGATAGCCGTTGTTTTGTCATATTGGTACATTTCCTACATGGATCCTTTCAAATGCACATAGGTTTTTCACTTTTTCACTTGTTTTATATATATGAAAACCTTGTGAAGACTTACAGGAAACGTTTGACCTCTGTCATTGCCAACAATGGGTATATAACAAAGTATTGAGATTAACTTTTGTTATTGACGAAATACTTATTTTCCACCATCATTTACCAATAAATTCATAAAAAATCCTACAATGTGATTTTCTGGATTTCTTTTCTCATTTTGTCTCTCATAGTTGAAGTGTGCCTATGATGAAAATTAGAGGCCTCTCTCATCTTTTTAAGTGGGAGAACTTGCACAATTGGAGGCTGACTAAATAATTTTTTGCCCCATGGTATATATATATATATATATATATATATGTATGTATATATATATATGTATATATATATTTATATATATATATATATATATATATATATATATATATATATATATTCTTCATATTTCTCTAAAATGATTGTTTGTTCATCTTGAATGCAAAATGTGACACTGTTGACTTGTCCATGTTTACGATTGGTCATACGTGTCAGGTCCTGCGGTGCCTATAGGCATATCTATGTGCCTCTAGGCATATCTATGTGCCTGGAAGCTACAGTCATGGCCTGACTGCAGAGGTGACTCTTGGAGTATTCTCTATGTGCACTACTGTTTTATTATCCCCAATCAGAGGCAGCTGTTCCCTACTGCCTAAATCAAACTTTTAATGGCACAAACGGAGCTCAAAGAATTAGCCTATTTTGACTCTATTTGGAGCCTTGTGGGGGGGGCTCAGTGATGTCATCACCTATAATTAAATATCAAATTCACAGCTCTGAAAGAAATTAAGAGATCACTGCACCAAAAAAGTTGAAAAGGAGGGTTTTGAGTGAGGAACAGATGGGTTAAAATTAGGAGACCACTGCTAATTGTTTTTAGAGCTGTATAAAACAAATCAACAGCACAAACAAAACATTTAACGGCACAGACCCGCACATATGAAGCACAAACAAAAAATATTATTTTAGTTGAATTTGGAGTATGTTGCGGGGCTGAGTGACTTCAGAATGAGCTATAAAATATTATTTAATATCTAGAAAATGATAGCAGCACAAACGAAAATATGAATGGCTCATGCCAGTATAAACAAAGCAAAAACGAAGATTTCTGTTTGGTGGGGGGCCAAATTCACACAGGTGAAGAAAGGTAATATCAGAACGCTTAATAGCTTGGTGTCTGAATATTAATTTGCATTATCATCATTTAGACAACAAGCAATTAGATTTGCGGTGTGCATCTGTTGATATGACCAGTCGAAGTTTGACTGGACTTGTGTGCATGTTCCAATTCTCACTATTGAGTCAGTTGGACTTAACAAGTGTTGCTGTTACCTATTTACCTATTTATCTTGCTAGTTCATTATTAAGATTCATAATTTTGGTCACTAGCCATTTAATTTGCAGTGCACCTACGGCAGTCTGTTGATCTGACCAACTGCAATTGCATATGTGAATTTACATTTAATAAGGTGATTGTTGTAATATGGGAAATAAGATGGTATTGTAAAATGCCTGAAGTGTGGACTAGTTGGTATACTTCATAGTTAGCAAACTGAAACTGAAACTCCTGGCTATCCAGCAAAAAAATCTATACTGATTCACAACTTGTTCCTTGACTTTTCAACAGACAACATCACCTCCATTGCACTGACTGTCAACAAGTTTCCCCCACAAGGTCCCAGCTCAGTCCCTGCATATACTCTTGTTTCATCTGTAAATAAATGTCTACACATAACTCCTGGTCAACATCCTCTTCCTCTAAAAAAGATGTTATTCAGGAGACATCACAGAGGACATGCAATCGTCCCACCAGCCCAACATTGTGGGGAAAAAGCAAAACCTAGCCTTTCCAACTCTAGGCGGCTGAATAAATTCGGTAATTCCGTAAGGACCCCATCACAAACATCTGCAAATGCGGTACTAAGTGCATTCTCTCCGGCTGGTATTGCCCACAATCATATACAGAAGGTGTCAAGGTCAGCTTACTGCTCCAACTAGGACATGCTTCTTGCCTTCCAGAATTTTTTTTCCATACAGTAGCTCAAAAAGGCCAAAAAGATCATCATGTTACATAGCCATGGGCTGTTGGAACTGCTAGCAGGCTGTTCAGGGGCATCATATCCAAGACAAAGAGAAAAAAAGATATACACTATCCCCAGATATCTGCCTTGCACTCTAATTTGCACTGTTGGAGTATTTTTGCACACACACACACACATACCTACACACACAACAGCTCATTCTCGTCCACTTGGATACAGTCTCACTCAACGTACAGTACACCTACACGGACTAAGACATTTAATCCATGTTAATTCATACAAAATGAGAAGTGCTGATGAAACCAGTCACTTTTCTTTTATATTCATATCCTGTTACTTGATTACTGTATTTGCATAGTCCTAATGACATTATTGGCAGTTATTGCATTATCAATTCCTACAAGCTGCAACAAAACTAATTAATCGATAGGATGGGTTTAGAAAATGTATGTAATTTATCTTTGTAGGATAACATTAATGTACTAATCCATTTATTGCAAAAATCTATTTACGTAAAAAAACATTCTTAAAATAAAATGTAGCCTGCTGGGAAATATGGTAGTGATGGGATTGGGTATCTTTATAAGCACTGTGTGACTGTAACTGTGGATGTAAAAAATTATGAAAACAAAATTGTAAAACTGACTTAATTGTAAAACTGGACCAGATAATTCCTCACACCTATCTTCCTATTATTTTTTCTAATTTAATCACAGATAATATGAATTTAAAAGACGTGATAACAAAAAATATAAACTATCAGGATGTCAGTACTGTACACTTAAAATCATTGTTTAAATAATACCAGACACTGTCATGGTGCTGGAAGGACACGGGCGCAGAGACGGTTTGGAGGTAGACATCCATTATTTAATAAAGACAACAAAAGAAACAAACATACGAACTCAAAGCAGACACGATGACTGGGTTAACTATAGCCTACGGCTAACAAACCAAAATAAACCACACCCATGTGCTCAAAACAGTAAACTTAAATAGGTTCCCCAA
>JACXGJ010015278.1:0-13713 GCA_016801105.1 Esox niger | reverse complement strand
GCACATGCCTAATTTTGTTCGAACAATCATTGCACACTTCCTGTAAATGGTATAAACTTTGTTTCACTTCTCAAATATCACTGTGTTTGTCTCCTATATGATAT
Source organism: Esox niger (assembly GCA_016801105.1). Lineage (NCBI taxonomy): Eukaryota > Metazoa > Chordata > Actinopteri > Esociformes > Esocidae > Esox > Esox niger. The sequence continues at coordinate 13,609 of JACXGJ010015278.1, read as the reverse complement.
ATTTAACTGATTTTTTTTATCCTAAGAACCAACGATTTATGAAGGAAAATCATGGAAATTAACAAGGTTGCCCAAACTTTTGCAGACCACTGTATTCAATAATGTATTTTAGATTTACAAATCAGGTTTGTAGCTGGTGGATGTCCATATTTTACTAGCCACTCATCATTTATACCAGACAGATTTTCACCAAAAATAAATGATGAATGACGGAAAACAAACCCATATGTTTCAAAATTTAAAACCACATACATGGAAAATGTATTTAAAAGAACAACAAACTTTACAAAGATATTTTTTTCCAGAGCTATATATTAAAAAATAAAAGACCACAGCAAAATTATTAGTTTCTCTGGATGTACTATTCAAAGATATGTGTTTGAGTAAAATTATGATTTTTGTTTTTGTCTATAAACTGAAAACATTACTCCCAAATTCCAAATAGAAATATTGTCATTTAGAGTGTTCATTTGTAGAAAATAACAACTGGTCAAAATAACCCACAATAATGCATTGTTTTCAGACCTCAAATAATGCAAAGAAAACAAATTAATTAAAAATTTTCAACACCAAAATACAAATGTTTTAACTTAGGAAGAGTTCAGAAATCAATATTTGTTGGAATAATCCTGATTTTTAATCACAGAATTCATGCCTATTGGCATGCTCTCCACCAGTCTGTCACATTGCTGTTGGGTGACTTTATTCCACTGCAGGCACAAAAATTCAAATCACTCGGCTTTGTTTGATGGCTTGATCCATCTTCCTCTTGCTCAAATTCCAAAGGGGGATTCCAATGGGGTTCAGGTCTGGATATTGGGCTGGTCATGACAGGGTTTTGATCTGGTGGTCCTCTATCCACACCTTGATTGACCTGGCTGTGTGGCATGGAGTATTGTACTGCTGGAAAAAACAATTCTCAGAGTGGGGGAAGGGATCAGGTGTTCTTCCAGGATAACTTTGTACTTGGCTTGATTCATGCATTTTTCACAAAGACAAATCTGCCCGATTTCAGCCTTGCTGAAGCATCCCCAGATCATTACGGATCCTACAAAAAATGTCATAGTGGGTGCGAGACAGTGTGGCTTGTAGCCCTCTGAGGTATTTTCTGAGCCGTCTTTTTGGCAAATGTCTACCTGCCACAGTTGCGGGAAGTTTTGGAAAATCTCTGCGGGAGTTAATTTCCTTTCCCTGATAATATTGCAAACAGATGCATTTTAGGGGGGTTATTTAAGATATCATACTCATGGTAACTACAATATACAGTAGCGGAAAAACAGTACAGTGTGCATTGTGGTTTAAGGGTCACACTTTGATAGGATTTTGGTATAGTGCAAAGATGCAAAGACATTCGTAATGTTGCTCATAAAGGAAACATTGATTCCGTTTGTTTATTGAGAGCTGCATGTGTATAGGCACTGGATTCAGGACCATGGACAGCACCCACGTGGATTAGAAAGTGCTGCCAGTTATACCGTCTGAGTTCCTGGAAATGACAATATAGTCGGATTCTACACACCCATTGTTTGAGTATTTCTACATACCCAATGTTTGAGTAATTCTCAAATGCCAAATCTCAATTCATATATCTTAGTGTAATTGTTTTGTTATAAGGCAATTTGCATGGACCACTTTAGGGCATAGTCTAGGCCTATTGCATTTGGGCCAATTAAGTAGGTAGGTTAATTTGACTAGCTGATTTCCTGCTAAGCAGTCCATCCGTGTATACCATCTGGAATATTACAGTAAATATGAATTTTACACACCCTAGTGAGTATTTATAAAACACCATACCTCACAAAAAATAGTCTAGTTTATAAGGCAATATAGTTAACCAACCGGTTCGTAAACTGTAATGATTAACATTGATTTTTTAAAAAGATTTCTCTTCCTCTTTGCTTATGAACATCATCGCAATCTTTATAATGAAATTAATTACATTGCAATGTATTGAAATTAGGGCTTTTGTTTTAAACAATTGTATTTGAGTTATGGCACTCAGCATACTATCTCAGTATTTCATTGCGTCATTTCCCTAAAGAAGAAAACAAAGTTGGGTGACTCAGATTTCTTGGTGCACCTACCTGGAAAAATATATTTCAAACAACTTTGCTGACAGTGATCAACAAATTAAACTCCCCGGATGCAAAGCAGAGATGCATAGAGAATATAAACATGCCTTTGAAGACAAGAAAAGTGTTCATGCAGAGCCCTAACGCATCACGATGTATTCAACTTTTCTGTCAGGCAACAAAACATTCTGCAACTAAACATTACCTAGTTACTTTTAGGTGCAGGAAGAAGCTATAATTGCATATGCTTTATAGACCCATTTGGAGTGGATGTCAAGGTCACTGAATATTGGTGGTGGCAGAAAACTGCAGGAACAAGACGCAAGTACCCCTGACTGCAGTATGCAGTTCTGGGCGGGGATCAATGTGGGTGGAGTCAAATGTTTGATCCCACCCACATTTGACCCATTTTTTGTCCATTTGAGGTTTGACAATCACACACTGAATACAAACCCACACATTTGTGTTTGAATACAAACATTGTTGATTTTTGATGATAGTAAGAAATATTATGTGAAGTGATACCTGCCAGAGTATGTAACCTCTCGAGTGAAGGTTACGCTCTGCTCCACATCTTTCCCATTGCTCTGCTCAAAACCGCTATTTACTCACAGGAAAGATAACTGCCACTCCAAATTTGCACCATTAATTTTTTGCTTAGTATTCGTTTTTATATAACCAAGCCATATAGTATTCTAATAAAGTCTAGCTTATTTTTTAACAACATGAATGAGTATACAAAGTTATCATTATTTAAAATTGTCTACAGATCTTTCTATCAGTCTTTTAGCCAAAATGTATATACTCAATCAAGTACCACAATATTTTTTAACAAAATGTTGCCTATAGAATGTTTTTTTTTAAATTTTATTACCTGATTGGAATTCAATTAAATTGAAATGAAAAAAGTAATATCAGCAAACAGACAAAAAGGAACAAAAAATATATTCTATCAATGTCAAGAAATTGCACACTTTCAAATATTAAGCACTCAGCATTTAACTAGCATATCATTAGCATATATTGGCTGTAAAAACAAAACTCTAAACTGACTTGAAAAAAAAAGATTGCTAAATGTCTCTCTGTGGTGACTTGGAAAACACTTTGAGAAAGCTAAGTTTGTCCAGAGTCTGTGACTTCAGGATGGTGTTATGTTTCATGATGCATTTCTTATCATTTCTCTAAAGTGTAAAATATCTCTCTAAACAGGTTACGCACCGGATCATCCCTTATCACCCAATCGGTTTTAAATCTACTGTCCAAGACTGTACGGTCCAAGGCTACTACATCACCGCACTCTATCTCCTGCAGGTTCTTGGTTCTCCTCATTTCTGTAAGTTACCTTTATTTTGCCCCAGTGGGTTTCATCAGTTTCTTTATGAAATGACTGAGTTAACTTCATAAGCTTAAGCAATGAGGTTTATATTTGCACCGATGTAGAATAGGTTAGATTGCGATTTTTATTCTTTGACATTGATACCTTCGTGAAACTCAATTTGAGTGACCTTGAAGGAGACTGGAAGGGTTTGGGTGATACGCGTTTGACTCCGCCCCATTGAGCCCGTCCCCGAACTGCACACTGCAGTCAGAAGTGTAGGGAAACTGGCAAGCTCCTCGAAATAAAGTAAAACATGTCTTATTGTGCTGTTGGATGTCAGAATAGGAATGTAAAAAAGATAACAGTATTTTATAAAATTGTTAAAGCCACCCTTTTAAGTTAAATGCAGATGTTTGTGGTTGCAAGCCAACAGACAGACTGGAGCGATGAAATCATCTGGAATCCTCGTCTCTGCTGTGCTCATTTCATATCAGGCAAAGTTTTGTCCACTGTTTATCATACACCGGCAAAATGAATGCAGTTATAGTAATAATAATAAATTAGTAACACTAGCAACCACAAAGCTGACAGTATGCTATTTCACAATGATACACCATGGACAAACGTAAACAACATTAGCTAGCGTGTAAGCAGAATTAGCATGCAAATAATCCGAATTGCTCAAACTTAGACAGTTTAGCTAACATCACCCAGTATTTAAGCAGGCATTTAATGAATGATTGGGATAGACGGTAGTATTAAATCTGCGATATGATATTTCCTTTACAAAATAATTGGAGAAGGCGTACGGATGATCCATATTCCTATATATTGTAACGAGGTTACTGTCACTTTCTGACACCAGTTCGGCTCTGCCCACAAAAACATAGCAGTTCACTAATACAAAAAGGGTCTATACCTGTGTAAGCCAAATCCAACTCTGTTCTCTTACAGACCTGCAATATTGCTATACCCAGCCTCTTTCAGCAACACAACCACTGGCCGTGTTCACCCTGACTTCAACAGGGAGAACAACGCTTGACAGCCCTGTCGTCAAAAAACTTCTGTCTTTCTTTTCAAGCCACTGTCTTAATCAACTCTCATGTCATCTCTCTCAAAGATCGATTTTATTTCTTAAAACTTTTCTTTTAATTACTCTTTGTATTTGATAGGAAAATGTACTGTTGATGTGAGGAATAAAGAGAAAACAGTTTACATTTACTTTTCGAGATCCGGCTACTTTATTCACGTTCCAGCTAGCACACCACTCAATGTTTCCAGTGTGGCTAGATATCACTAGACAAACAAGCAACCGCGACTGTCTAAAGGTCAAAACAATAGGCGCTGCCGACGAAGCCCCCAAATTAGCATTCTTGATATTAACCAATTGCATTCTTGATATCATCCTACAATTCTTGGTATTCGAGCATTGAAAATCCATAATCGAACTAGCAGAAACGACAGGATTTTGCTATTAACAAAGTTAGTACACACTCACCCACTTTATTTGCAAACGTCATGCAAATCGTGATCCTGGATGCACAAAAACGCCCTGTAAGCTTTCTACAGCAGCGACCGGGTCTTTTCATTGAAATTCAAAACGGCAACGTCTTGTGAGCAACATTAAAGAAAGACTTCCGGGTTACAAAATATGGACATTTTCAAAATAACGGTGACCAACGTATTACTTCAAAACTGACATAAATTGAGTTTATTAATTGTTCAAGAAAATGTACCTCTCAAAACATTGACAACAATTAATATGTTCACATATTTAAGAATAATTTCAATAAAAAGTGTGTATTAAAACCCGTTCTGAGGGCCAAATTCAGACAATGCCAATTCCTCATAGTTCATAAACTATTTAATATTCCACAGAAAAAGCAATGAAGGAAATTTTCAGGAGTGTGTGCAGAGTAAGACAAAACTGTGGACAGACAGAGTAAGACAAAAACATCTAGCAACACAGCATATAATCACTCCGTAGATTCTCCTGAACATTTCCTACAATACATTCACTGCAGAGTACAGAACGTTTTTATTCTGTATGAGTAAATAAATATTTCATATCCATTGAGGTACATTGTGGCCAATGGTATGAGCGCAGTAAAATGCCAGCAACAATTGCTAATACACAATGCCCCTTGATTTTATTGCTTATTATCACTCTATAGACTCTCCCGAACATTTCCTACAATACATTAACTGCAGTGTATAGAATTGTTTTTTTCTATAGGAAAATATATATTTTTTATCCATTGAGTTACATTGTGGCCAATGGTATGGGTGGAGTAAAATGCTAGCAACAATTACGAATACACAGAGCCCTTTGCTTTTTGCATGTAAGTATTCTATCCACTCTCCTGAACATTTCCTACAATACATTTCTACAATATACCCTAAGTAGGAAAATAGATGCATTTAATATTATTAAAATCGCGTTTTACCGCGGACTATTATTTTGAATGCAAAATCCAAAAAAAGGAAATCTTAAAGTTGCTACGGAAGCTCTAATGTTGACAACATGACGCTACTTGACTATTGCTGGGTCGTTCGCAAACGAATGGCTCTTTTTGAATGGTTCTGTTTGTTTAACATTGGGGAACGAACCACATTGGTGAAAGGAGCCGTGGGTTTGTCTCTTTAATATGGTTATTTTTTAAGCTGAAACTATTATTATTTGCATAAATAATAATGTGAACATGTATTTCCTAAAGTTTGTTTATCTGAACTGCAGAATCAGTACATATTGGGGAGCGATCATCTCTTTGTTTTGGGGTTATTTGTAAGCAAACGAAGACCCGATCGTGAGTTAAATGAGCCGGCTTCTTCCAGTAAACCGAGCCAGAAGAGTCGGCTCACCAAAAAGACTCGGAATACCCGTCAGTTCTGACATGCTTTCGTCACATCCAATTTTATGGAAAATGAAACTTACTGTGATTGGTGAGGGGCGGCGAGCATACTTACGCATGCACACAATCAAGGAACTATTGATAATCGGGCAGGGCGCTACACCCGGACTGTAAGCACGTCACAAACCTACATAGCCCAGTTCAGCCCCTTAAATGTTTTATTGGCCTATTTTAAAATCCCGATATCCCTGAAATCATGAAAAATTCACTATATTTTAGCCCCCCCAAGTCTTGGTCAAACTCCCCCTTTTCTCCCAGGGAGAGAAAAATCCTGGCGCCGGGCCTGTTGATAATACGCTCGGTTGTATATCAATCACAGGCAAGAGAAGCGGGAAAGAGGGAGTCGTGGAGTTGAACTTGAACTATGTGCTTAAGGTTTCTCTTTCCGAACCCATGTAGGTCTGAACCAGAAAATAAAGTAGGCAATCCTCGTTCGTGCGTTTAATAGGCCTAGGGACATGGAACGCCGAAGGGTTCACATCGTCTTATTCTGAATGGGCGTTTTGCCATGCTATTGAAAAAGAGTGTATGGGTGACATTTACAACTGGTATTTTCCCCTGTCTTTTATATAAACATGCGTTTAAAACGGGTACATTTTCACTGTAAGCGTCTATACGTATATTGTTTCAACTCCATATATTTCGTTAAATTACGCTTATTGGTGTCAATAGGAACCGAATTTACAAAATGTGCATTTCAGTTTTGAAATTTGCTGCTACCTACTTTTCTTCTGGATAGCGCATTGGCTTTACTCTCTTTCCACAATAGCTATGTCATTACTTCTTCAACTGTATCAAGAAAGACAGTCGCAAAAACGAAACCGGCACAAACTTGCACAAATTGATAACAAATGGTTGAGCCAATTTTTGTGTGAATTTGGAGCATGTTTGGGGGTCTGGCTGACCCCCAAATGATCTATGACATATTCTATAAGACTAAAATCAAAAGATTACAGCAGCTAAAATGTAGCACACGCGAATGTAAGTATTTTACCTGCATACAAATTGTCCCCCAATCAACTCAAAACTAAGGCAAAATAGGCTCCGTGTGTGCTGGTTTGTGAGGCTAAAACTTTTTTTGTGCTGCTTTAAAAATATATATATTAAATAATATTTTATATGTCACATTTAAATTATTAAATTTGACACATTTGTTTCGATAAAGGTTTGTTTTTGCAACTGCCTTTATTACCGATCATGACAAAGCTATAGTGGATAGTGTAAAGCCAGTGCTATATGCCGGAGGTATTATGTACCATTATGTACCATAAACGGCAGCTGCACAAACAAAGGTTTTAGTGGCACAAACGATTGAGCTTATTGAGTCAGTTTGGAGCATGTAACATGATCGCCTATAATTAAATGTATAATGTTAAATACACCCATGCAGCACAAAATAAACTTCAAACAGCACAAACCGGCACATACCGAGCACGAACGGGACAATTTTTGTTGAATATGGAGCATGTTGGGGGGGCTCAGTGACTTCAGAATGACCTATAAAATATGTTTTAATATCTATAAAATAATAGCAGCACAAACGAAAATGTTAACAGCACAAACGAAAGAACTAACGATTGAACCTATTTTGCTTTCGGTGTGGGGCAAACTTCATGCGGATCCTTTTTTAATGGACGATTATATAGTTGCATAACCCAGAGTCTATCAGGGTCGGATACCTAATAAAACTGTGTTCAGCCATGTCCAAACGTTTCTCCCTCAATCAGTACTACTACACCTAGGCTGCATACTGTAGGCCTATTGGAGAGTGACCGCCGTTTATTTTATCTTGGTTGTTTATCCAATTCTTGGTCATTTTAGTTAAAAGGGAAATGGGAATTGTCATCTTAGTCATGTGTTCAAATACTGTAGCCCAAATGTTTTCAATGTGTGGTCGCGTGAGTCGACAAGGGGTAGAACAAATTAAATTGGAAAGCAGTCATTTATAACAACTCAACGTTAAGGTCAAGTCTCCCTTTTGTATAATAATTAATTCATATCTTATAAATTACAGGAGATTTTCCTTGGATGATTTCACAGCAAAAGTTGTTTTCCAGACTTGTCGCAAAATACCGAAAACGGAAGCTATATAGCTGAAGACATTCTTTGAAAACTTCTAAACACTTCATGAATGCTTAACAGAAGGTATGACTCTGGAAAGATTTGCTTGTAAACAACCACTGTTGTGAAAACAGAATAATCAAAGCTGATTGTTAAATTTTGTACAGTGCAGGAATTAAGCCAAGTAAGCCTGAGGTTCATGTAGAGGACACATATGAATAGAATGTTTAGTATAATTTATTTTTCAATGGGATTGAATGTTTGGTGGTAGCTCATCCCAGTAGATATTCCTGTTAAGTTACCGTTGAATAAGGGATAGCTAATTTAAAAAACATCTTTGTATCCTTACCATATTTACATTTAAATGTGCGGCTCATAACTTTGCCCAGCCCTGCCAAAATCTCCCCCCTCAATCATTACTAGTTCACCTAGGCTACTACTAGCCGTCTTATAAGCTATATTTTTATATATACTAATCAAAAATGTTAACATTAAGTCAAACCCTCTCTAATAATGAATTGATGTAATGAATGAATGACTTCTGCTTCCCGCTTTCGATAAGGCCAGAAAATAATTTAGTCAGGTGTATACATTAGATAATTTATATTATGAATAAAGGTCTCCTTATTTCATTGCATTTGTTAATTTGGTGGTAGCGCAGGATTTCAGCGGGATATTCGTGTAAATCATACAATCATAAATAAATAAATATATATATTTTTTACAAATTAATTCAACCAAAATAGTGTAGTTTTTCTAGGCGGGTTGGTTTAGTTAAAGGTTTCCCCCGTGCTGCTTCGGTGTTTTATATATTAGACATTTATAGGTGAAGTCCCTCAGCTCCCCATACACGCTCCAAAATGAGTCGAAATAGGCTCCTTCCTTTTGGATTCCTTTATGTTGTTAACGTTTTTGTTTCTGCTGCTGTCATTATTTAAATAGTAAAGAATACAAAATGATAGAATCACAAACGAAAATCTTAACGAAACAAATTAAGCACAAACGAAGAACAAAGAATTGAGCCTGCCTTGCCGAAATTTCTCGTTGGGTGGGTGGCCAACTTTATGCAGGTAAAATAGCCTACTTATGAATAACATTCCAACAACATCTATTAATGCATTGCATGGGCCAGTCTAACCAATAGAAATGTTTGGAACGCTAGATACACATTATGCAATGTACATTTCAAAACCGATATGAACATTCGTATGTCAATCCTTATTGTCAACAATAAACATAATTCAATGAAATATCAGGAGTTGAGATGTGTAGGCGTTTTAGTGACCGTTTTTTGCCACAATTAGAGGGGTTCTAAACACATGGTTGGTGGGTCATTTCATGCGTTCTGGACCTGTCTGGTGGTATACTTTACGCATGTATAAAGCATGTGGAAACTGACTATAACAAGCGTTTTCATCGCCAGTAAATGGACTATAGACGTTTTCAATGACAATTTACACATTTTCAACGTTTAAAGAAAATAACACCCATACACTTGTTTTCAACGGCATTAAAGCGAAACGCCCGTTCAGAATAAGACGATGTGATCGCTTTGGCGTTCCATGATTGTCAGGGAGTTGCACGGGTAATATAGCCTGGCGTGAGAACATGAATCTCTATAAACGTCAGGTTTTCTTTCATTTTGAACACAATTAATCTTTTCCCGACAGCTACGTTCAGAGTTTAGACCGCAGGAAGTTGCCTGTATTTAGTGTTTAAATTAGAAACTACTGACACCTAGTGGACAATTGTGACATTGTAGACAAGTTTTAGTGCGTGAGTTGACCATTCAGATTTATGACAATCAGTGAGTTGACCATTCAGATTCATGACAATCAGGAACTTGGTCTGCATGGTAGTCAACATAATACCATTAATTTAAATGCTGAATAAGTCTTATAATAATACTGGTTTGCCTAATACTTTACATGCTAAGATTAGTGCTGATTCTGCAATCTTTGATTAGATAAAACTTTTGAATGATATAAAATGCCCACAAATGTACAATAAACAATTGTTTATTAAAGTAATTTAGATGTATTGCTGATTTGAATATATTTGTATCTATCAGCTTCCTGATTCTATCTGCGGTCCATCTTTGCTGGACTTCCATGGCAGCAGTCACATGATGTCTGTCTCCCACGTCCGTACTGTCAAGAAGAGGTGGAGAAGATGTGCATTAGAGGATTAGAATACAACATGGATCAACACAGGTTTTGTTTTAGAATTTATTTAAGTATTTTCCATACCAGTCAACATCCAAACGGACTAGAGCAGGATGAAGTCAGACAGGACCAGGGTGGAATCAGGCAGAACCAGGCTGGACCAGAGTGATGTCAGGCAGGACCATGTTGGAGTTAAACAACACCAGGGTAGAGTCAAGCCAGACCAGGGTGAAGTAGGGTAGGACCAAGGAGTAGTGAACACAGGGAGGATTCCTTTATCCCCATGCAAACGGGGTGATGCCAGTGAAGGCACTTAGGGTACAAATAGCTGACTAAAAGTCAAAACAAGTTAGGAATAGTCCAAGATCAGAATGATTTTATAAAGCCCCATTAACATCAACAGTTTTACAGACACCCAGCCTGAACCCCCAAAGAGCAAGCTAAAACTGTTTAGCTACACAGTGGCTAGGAAAAACTCCCTAATAGGTTGAACCTTAGGAAGAAACCTAGAGAGGACCCAGACTCTGAGGGGTGGCCAGTCCTCTTCTGGCTGTGCTGGGTGAATATTACAAAAGTAAAAGATAAATAAAAATAAATGCATTCAGGCTGTGTCTAAAGTCTATAAACATAATCCAAGTCAGCTACATGACCAGGTAGACAAGGACAGGGAAAACCAAGTTGGGTGAGAGCAGTGGCAGCTGGAATTGTCAGGCAGCAACATAAGCTGCAGCACAACCAGGAGGACTTTTGACAAGGAAAACAAAGAGTCCTAAGGGCCTGGTTGTCTTGAGGTGGTGTCCAATGTCTCATGTCCTCCTAAGTTAAAACAGAACAGGAAGAAAGAAAAGTTCTCACCTGGCACAATAAAATAACAGCATTAACATCTTGGGGCTGAGACAAGAGGGTCCAGGGACAATGTGGCCCTGTCTGAAGGTAACCTCAGACAGGGCCTAACAGGCATTAAGTTACTCCACCCACTATGCACTTAATCATAGACCACGATGAGTCTTTAGTAGTCACTTCCATTTTTGGAAAGAGTCTCTAACCTTAATCAGCAGATCATTCCACACAAGTGTAGCTCGATGGGAGAAAGCCCTGCATCCATCTGATTGTAATGATGGTCTTCTCCTCTCAGCATGTCTTCTATCTTGAGTGAGCAAATGTAGCCTCTAAGGCCAAAAGTAGCTCATTTATAGTCACCACAAGAAAGGAATTCTTTCTAAGATGTCTGTCTTCTCCCTGCACGTGTCCTCCCTCCTTGGCTGACCTAAGTGAACATCTGTAGCCTCTAAGGGCACAAATGGCTCATTGCATGTCAAGACAAGTATGGAAATGGCCAACATGGTCTTCTCCATTCACATGTCGACCTTGCTTCTTGGATTACCTGAGTAAAAAACTTCTACCTCATAGGGCATAAGTAAATCACTAAAAGTCGAAACAAGAAAGAAACACTGCTTGATGAAGTTCTTCACCTCCCTGGGCGTGTCCTCCTTCCTCCTCGGTTGACCTGATTGAGCAAATGCAGCCTTAAAGGGCACAAGTAGCTCACTAAAAGTCAACACAAGGAAGCGACACTCCAAGATGAATATTCTCTCCCTGAGCATCTCCTTCTTCCTTCTTCGTTGGCTCAAGTGATCAACTGTAGCCTCTAAGGGCACATGTAGTTCACTAACAGACAACACAAAGTGGGAATACTCCATGGTGGTCTTCTCCTCACTGCGCGAGTCATCCTTCCTCCTCAGTTGACCTGAGTGAACAAATGCAGCCTTAAAAGGCACAAGTGATTCACTACAAGTCAAAACAAGAAAGGAACACTGCTTGATGAAGTTCTTCACCTCCCTGGGCGTGTCCTCCTTCCTCCTCGGTTGACCTGAGTGAAAAATTGCAGCCTTAAAGGGTACAATTAGATCACTAAAAGTCAACACAAGGACAGAAAATTCCAAGCTGAAGTTCAACTCCTCCCTGCACGCATCCTCTTTTCTCCTTGGTTGACCTGAGTGAGCAAATGCAGCCTTAAAGGGCACAAATAGCTCACTAAGAGTTAACACAAGGAAGCAACACTCCAAGATGAATGTTCTCTTCCTGAGCATTTCCTTCTTCCTTCTTCGTTGGCTCAAGTGATCAACTGTAGCCTCTAAGAGCACATGTAGTTCACTAACAGACAACACAAAGTGGGAATACTCCATGATGGTCTTCTCCTCACTGCGCGAGTCATCCTTCCTCCTTGGTTGACCTGAGTGAACAAATGCAGCCTTAAAGGGCACAAATAGCTCACTAAGAGTTAACACAAGGAAGCAACACTCCAAGATGAATGTTCTCTTCCTGAGCATTTCCTTCTTCCTTCTTGGTTGGCTCAAGTGATCAACTGTAGCCTCTAAGGGCACATGTAGTTCACTAACAGACAACACAAAGTGGGAATACTCCATGATGGTCTTCTCCGCACTGCGCGAGTCATCCTTCCTCCTCGGTTGACCTGAGGGAAAAACTTCAACCTAAAAGTGCACAAGTAATTCACTACAAATCAACACAAGAAAGGAACTCTGCTCGATTAAATTCTTCACCTCCTTGTGCGTGTCTTCCTTCCTTCTCGGTTGACCTGAGTGAAAAATTGCATCCTTAAAGGGCACAATTAGCTTACTAAAAGTCAACACAAAGACGGAAAATTCCAAGCTGAAGTTCAACACCTCTCTGCACGCATCCTCTTTTCTCCTTGGTTGACCTGAGTGAGCAAATGCAGCCTTGAATGGCACAAGTAGCTCACTAAAAGTCAACACAAGGAAGCAACACTCCAAGATGAATATTCTCTCCTTGAGCATCTCCTTCTTCCTTCTTCGTTGGCCCAAGTGATCAACTGTAGCCTCTAAGGGCACATGTAGTTCACAAACAGACAACACAAAGTGGGAATACTCCATGATGGTCTTCTCCTCACTGCGCGAGTCATCCTTCCTCCTTGGTTGAACTGAGTGAAAAACTTCAACCACAAAGTGCACAAGTAATTCACTTCAAATCAACACAAGAAAGGAACTCTGCTCGATGAAGTTCATCACCTCCTTGTGCGTGTCCTCCGTCCTCCTCGGTTGA